>CM061158.1:18135488-18290488 GCA_030710495.1 Labroides dimidiatus
AATGCGATGTCTCCGAGGTGTCGTAGACAAACTGGACCCTGCTAATCTTCCACACCTCGATGCCTTTCTTCCGGAACTCCTGCCAAACGTACGACACACACACACACACACGCACGCACATACACAGCACGTCATACTGAGCTTTCCACTGCACAGGGAGGCCCCTTTGGCCTTCACTCAAGAAAACTGTGTTTTTGGCTTCTGCCACTGAGTCTAAAAAAGAAAATATTTATTTGAATGACCCGCAAAGACTTTTCCTTCTATGAAATATGTTTCGTTCACTCGTGAAATCTCTCATGCAGACATGATTGCACTGATAGTTAAAGGCACTGAACTCAAAGAAATTAGACACGTTTGAGCTTGTATTTCAAGTACATGCCAGATTTCTCAGCATAAATAAAATGAAAATTCTATGCCAAATGTGGGAACATAATTCAACTGGTTTATTGTGAAGTGATTTTGTTTAAATTATTCCTTGGAGATGATTCAGACAGTGAATTTCAATGCATGTGATATTCAAGTGTGTACATTAAGACCGTTTCTCGCCCACCTTAGAGAAGTAGATGCGGAGTGTATAGGCTTTGTTCTTCCAGGATATGTGGATCTCTGACTCTGTGCTCGCACATTTTCCGTCAATTTCTGCACCACGGGGCAGATTGAACGACGCCTGCTCGGTGATTAGCTGCAAAGAGGTAAAACACGCTTGGGAAGTTAGAAAAAAAAGGCCTGCGATGAAGCTTGAAGGGGGTTTAAGAATTGGCATTTCATGTTATGCGCTAATTTGTGAGTTTAAAAAAAATTAACATGGCAGGATTATTTGACAAATTGATAACAAAGGAAAAACCAAAAGGCTCCAGCAATTTTTCAAGTGTCTGTTGTCGATTACTAACGACTGTAATGCACCGTGACCATTTTACGCACGACTGCCCCCCAAGTAATGCGATATATATATATATATATATATATATATATATATATATATATATATATAACACATAACTTTATTTCACTAAAAGAAAATCAGACCAAAAGCAGTACGGCTAAGGGAGAAAACTATTTTGCTCATACAGCATGTATTCAAGGCTGAGACCACGTTTACGCACAGCAATTAACCCTTAAAGTCGCCAACACAAAGCCACATTTGATGCATCTGAAATGCTTCAATCAGTCAGCGTCTGTTTATCAGTCTTTGTAAAATAAAATGTACGAGGGGATTCCTTACGTCTATTCCATTGAGCGCAAGCACGTCATATGGCACGAGGAATTTCACGGCGAACTCCACCATCAGGCACGTCGTGCCGTTCTCTCTCACCGCGAAGATGGCTTTGTCCGGGTTGTTGGAGAGACCGGAGAGGTTCTCCCCTTCCTGCTCCGCCAGCACCACGGACAGCGCGAGCACACCTGGCCACAGAGAGGAGCAGAATACAGCGTGGGGGCGCTTCATGTCAGCGGGGAACAGATGCGACACAAACACACACACACACACACACACACACACACACGGACGCATATCAAAGTATGCAGAATCAGCAGAAACGTAATGTTTTGCGGAATGTCGCCCATCTTCGTCTCACTGTGTACCTCTATTTCTACATGATAAAGTCAAAACCTGACCGAAAGAGTGGAGACTGACATGTGCATCAGGGGAGCAACAGCACATGCCTGCAGACCACACAACCTCAGAAAGAGTCGAACTTTAACTGTGATCATGTCTGAAACACTTAGAGTCGTGTGGAGACCTGTCAATTACATGCGCTTGATAAAGCTACAGTTGTGCCTAAACATAAGGGCATGCATGCGCGCGCGCGCGCGCGCACACACACACACACACACACACACACACACACACACACACACACACACACACACACACACACACACACACACACACTGCAGTGAGGAGTCACGACAGCTGCACACACTCACAAACACTGCTTACCAAACAGCAGAAGTCCGGCGCTCTCCGTGGTGCTGAAACCGAGTCGTCCCATCTCTCTAAGCTTCCCCAGCGCTCCAACAGAAGGGGCTAAGTGACTGGGCAGCCGGTCCTGAACCCACGGAAAGAAAGAAGAGAGAGAAAGGCAGAGGGGGCGGGAGCAGAAAGAGAGAGAGGAGGGATGCCTCCACTCAGCGCCCAGAAGTCACGCTCAGATCATCGTGAATGCAGCAAAAAATGTCTCCGGGTCGGACGTGAGATCCGGTTTAGGAGCCGCAGAAGCAGCTCCGAGGAGTTTGTCACTGTTCGAACCAGTCTCCCCCAGCAAGGTTTACAGATTTTAACCCCGTGACAACTGCAGCACTGAGCTGCTCCTGTGCATTATTAACAGGATGAGTAAAAGCCAGTCACCTGAGTTTGTCTCCTGTGAAGAAGGACCGGGCAGGCAGTCTCAGTTATTCCCGCATTGCTGTAGTCTCCATCTCTGTGTAGCAGATGTAGGTTGGGCTGAAATGATATATGTCTGGAGGGAAATGCCGACAACACCCCCTCCTTACCTCCTCCTCCCTCTTTCAAACACCTCACCCGCAAGGTTGCAGCTCTCCGAGAGCGAGTGCTGTAAAAATCCTTTTGTCTGACGCACGCGGAGACTGGAAATCACCTTCAGCATAATAATCTGATGGAAAGTGTTTTACAGTATTTACCTCTGGGATTATTTTTTTATGCCGATTCAAGGTGTCGGAAAGAAGCAGCACGAGGGATTACAAAACTTTAAAACACTAAAGCTTTTTGCTCTGTATTAACAAATTGTCTTTGGTGCGCGCGCACACACAATCGAATGCACACAAATCCAGCGGCAGATCGTCTTTATTCCATATCCACTAAATTCAGCCACTGAAAATTGATAAAAAACTAAAACCAATAATCCTAAAGATGAAAACCAGATTAAAGATTTAAGTGCAACACAAGTGATAGAGAATAGTCGTTTTTTTATTCCTCATCACCCACCACCTCCCAATTAACCCCCGCCCTCTCCAAAGGAGTGGCAAAAGTGTCGAACACAGGAGGAACCGTTCATACTGAAACAAGAAGTTGACTTCATGTGTGGACTGATTTCTGCTCTGCAGCTGCTCCCAGCTAACAGCTGCTGACTTTTACGCACACCGCTTACACAAAAAGCTCTGTATTGTTGTTTTTGTCGTCTGTCTGTCTTAGCTAGGATGTGTCGGATCATTTTTATCATCTCACCTTCAGTTGATGGCGTCCGGATGTTAACTGCAAAAACTTTTGCATGGTTGGATTAATTACACCTCTTGGTTGTTTTAAAAACACAACACGAGACTTCGCCGTTTTGGACCATGTAAACTTTTTCAAAGAAGGACTGTGGGGATTGTGGACGCGTTTTGCAGTCAACCCTGATGTGTGCAAGCTTTTAATTAGATCTAAAAGTTGAGATAAGACAAAAATAAATTTAAATAAGCCTTTTTACGCATGACGCACGGGTGTTTTTATGAGTTAGTCATTTTGAAATGGAAGTCAAACTCGCACTTGACGGAGCTGATGCTGTCGATGCTGGATTTACTGCCTACTTTTGGATGTATCGATACTTGTGGATAAGTTTCTGACCGCGACATTCGCCTTGGAGTCGTCATTAACCCTTCCTCCCACTCCTTTACGTCCCTTTTAAACTCTGGTGAGGTCAATCTGCGTAAGAGTTTGTTACTCAGTAAAGAAAAGGTCGTGGTGGAAGTTGGTGTGGACTGAAGAGGCTCAGTATTGCAGGGAGAAGCTTCGCGCCTCCTAACGGTTCTAGATTTACGCAAAGGCATCCGTGTGCGCTCCGGAGGAGTGGGGCTGAGGATACTATTTGGCAGACTACATCTTTTCTGATAGTAGCCCTCGTGCAATCTATGAACACTAATGTCTGTCATTTTTGACTCGTCACTCTTTTGGTCGTCATCCTTTTTCTTGGCAAGAATGGGGGTCAGTAAGATGCCCAGAGCAGAAAGTTTTGGGGAGGCTCTGCGGAAAGTAGATTTTTGTGTCTGAGGAGGGAGGGGCTCATCAGAGAGGGGCAGCCTTTCTCTCTCTCTTTGCTCAGTGGTGACAGATTGTTCAAGAGACCGCGGAGGGGGTCTAGGGGTGAGGACTCCAGAGAAGACCAGCTCCCGTGAAGGCGAAGTGAAGCTGTCATCCTCTCTGTCAAATTCCTCTATGGAGTCCATTGAGGGCAGCCGACTCTGCTTCATCCGGGGCCTCTGTTGCCAATTACAAGTCTGAACTATTTGACAATCTGCATGATAGCTCGTTTGGAGAACTTCAAGTTTGTTTACTAAAAGTCCAAGTTTCCTTTCGAACTTTCCAGTCACATCCATTAATCTCACACCTCTCCCTTCAGCCTCTCGGTTCTTACTGGAGCTGTGAGTGAGCGCAGAGACGCACTCTGTGTGACCGAGAAACTTTGCCACCTCCACAGCTGAGTTTCCAGCTTTATTCTCTTTGTTTATCTGGAGACCCAGCCTCTTGAAAGCTCTCACAAGAAACTCAACCACACTGCAGTGACCCGCCGCTGCAGCGTACATGAGCGCAGTGTTTCCCCAGGTGTCCTCGATCTCCGGGTCTGCACCATTCCGGACCAAGATCTTCACCGCATCCAGGCAGCCTCTCTCACAGGCGTGACTGAGGGCAGTGCGTCCGTCTGCGACCTGACAGTTCACATTGGCTCCTCTCTGCAGGAGGAGCTCCACAAATTTACACCGAGTCGGACTATCGGGTAGCAGGATGGAGGAGATGAGGGGCGTCTGTGCGCCCTCTGTTT
The DNA here is from genome assembly GCA_030710495.1 of Labroides dimidiatus. Taxonomy (NCBI): domain Eukaryota; kingdom Metazoa; phylum Chordata; class Actinopteri; order Labriformes; family Labridae; genus Labroides; species Labroides dimidiatus. The sequence goes on from CM061158.1 coordinate 18,140,243, forward strand.
TAAAGTCCACGATTTCCCCATCCAGCGCGTCAAGAACAAACCTGGCCAGGTGGACTTGGTCTTTGGACATCGCCTCCAGGAGGATCTTTGTGCCCGTTCGTCCATCAGACTTCATCTGAGCCTTGAGCATGATCATGAAAACTTTAAAAACTTATCGGAGAACCGGTTTGTACCTCTGAGTGAGCAGCTTTGGAAACCTCTTCTGCAGAGGAGTGCTGACTAAACCAACCAATCACTCCTCTTTTTATAGTGAAGAAGAAGCCGCGAAGTTGCCTGGCAACGCAAACATAATTAGTGCGCCCTGGTCGTCTTTGTAATGGAAATACTGTGCTTTCAATGACAAAGAGGTACAGCGCTGTGTTCAAGAGTGGGTAGGGATATTAATTCAAGATGCACTTGTTGAATGTGACTGGACATGCGGTGGACAAATGAGCGCGGTGGTGTGTCCGTGCGCGCGCTGGGCTTCTGCACTGAACAAAACAGATGTGAAGACTCGGTGTGACCCACTGAGACATTTTACTCACGTTTAGTTTCTTGAAGCCATGACAACGGTTTGAAATATGTTGCTGCCATATGGGCAGGACCTTTATACGCACTTCATATGAGCCAAACTTGACGTGTTGAGCAAAAAGCTAACCACTACTGCACTTTGAATGAACACAACAGAGCCACGCCATTATGTCCCATTTTACACCTTGTTTTATTGATACACGTACTATAAAACAGTATTAAAGGAGCCGGATAACAACAGTATTTTCATTGCTTGAAGTTCAACAATACAATATAAATACAAAAACACACACAGAATGGTTTATGACAAGCTACAGTCCGAATAGAAACAAAGTGGAGATACAGTAGAAACCAGGAAATCAAGTCTGTGACGCTGCTCTGCAAAAATAATCTGCTTTTAGACAAACTAGAGAGCCAAAGGTTACATGTATCACACAACAGAAACATTCAACTAGTGCAAAAAGCCTCTAACAAATAAAATAATCTTAAACTACACATATCTAATATATATAATATATATATATTTATTTATTTATATATATCTTCATATAAATAACCCCTTAATTTGGCATTTTATCATTCATAAAATAATTGTAACTTCCTAACAGACACTGAGTGGCACATTTGAAAGCAATGGAATAAGATTTAAAAGCACTTTTACTCGTTTATCTCTGCACTAGATATGTGGTGAGAGCTTCATACTGTGTTGTGTTGTGTGGTGCAGTAAGGGCAGACTGGAAAAACAAACAAACAAAAACAAAATGAACAAACCAGGAAACCCAGTGAATGATAAATGTCTTTCCCCATCACCCAACAGACCCACTCCATCCCCTGAGCCCTTGTATGAGAGAACACAATTGGTCAAAAAAGTAAATTAAAACTACATACATTCCAGTATATACAATAACATCCCGTCTACCCTTTACGTGTTACAGCAGGATAAATAGAAAATAAGGTTCAAAAGGCAAAATTATCTAGAGGTGCTTTTATCCCCATGTTTGTGTGTGATTTTATTCCATCATCAGACGACTTACGTCATTTTGGTCGATCATTTAGTGTTACACTGTGCAATGTGGACGCCCGGCATGGTCAGATGTGCACTAATACATCAAAATACTTTAGTGAACATTTCTTTATTTGTAGTGGCTTTTTGTTAAGTAGAGTCAGCAGGTCTGTTTAAAAAAGTGCACCTTTACCTTCTCTGTCGTCCCACAAACAGTTACATTTAGAGACGGATGCCCCCTAAAAACCCCATGACTTCAATCCTCAGTCGAGAAGACTCCAGATTTATAAAAGTTGGCTCACATTTTTTGCTTTCAGTTAAATCCATTTTTTGTAGTGACATGATGAGCTGAAAACTTAGTCAAAACTCCAATGAGGAGTTTTTAACTTCTTATAAAACATGTTGAAGATAAAGGTGCTGCCTCCAAGGACTTTGAAAAGCAAAACAAACACATTGTCAAAAGGACTGACGATTTCTTTATTTTAATTTTTAATGTGTCTGTAACATGTTAAAGGAAAACCTCTTTTGAACTCCTTTAGTTAACAACAGGAGGTATAGTGTTGTCCACAGGGGGCGCCAAAATCTTCACAAATGAAGCTTTAAGTTTTAAAAACGTCAGCAACAGTTATGCAAACTAGTAAAGCTAAAGGTAAAGTAGATTATTCTTTGTGTCCCTCCATTTCTTCTTTAGGAGACTACCGTGACCTCAAGGCACCGGTCTCTAACAGCAGCTCACAATCTGACAAAAATGTTTTCATTTGGTTTAATAAATGAGTTAAAAAGAGGAACAGGTTAAAAAGGTACTCAGAAATAGTTTCATTTCTGGTTTATTGCAGACATGTCTGATAAAGTATGAGGTTAACTGGACTGACTAAAGGTTTGGCATTAACAGCCAAATCTGATGCGACAGACCAAAACAAGAGCTGGGTACAGCTCTTATTCAGAGGAAACCTGCTTAGGACAGAGTCCTCACTCTTTTAGAGTAGTTCTTGTTTGACGGCGTCACAGGTTTATTAACTAATCTGATCTCCTCAGAACAAAGGCTAGCAGAGTCTCGATGAGGATTGAAGCACAGGTTGCTAGGGCAAAGTCCAGTAGCTGTTTAGGGAGCACTTCAGATCATCATTGTTTATCACGACTTCTGTCTGCCAAGTTCTTCATTTATGATGACGAGCTGCTCAGTTACAACGCTTAATACAACACAATGAATGTGCTGCCAAGAGTGAATCATACTGATACCAGTGTACCGGCACAAAATTCATGAGAAGATCACGTCCAAAACCCCTGAATGAACAGACTATTTTTGACCCTGCTCCATGTCTAACTTAGTGATACATGCTCCTCTCTAAATTATCATATAATCCATAAACTATTGCAACTACTCCAGCCAGTACCTTTTTCCGAAGGGTTAAAACTATTTTATAACAAAATAGTACAGATTACAACAATTCAGTGAGTTTTACCGTTACATTTGACCCAGGCTTCCCTTTGATTAGAGTTGGTTTTCAGATTTTTTTTTCTTTTTGCATTTTGCTCACCTTTAACTTTGAAGAATCCATGTTCATCTTTGCATAGTATACATGGTTTCTAGCCTCAAACCTGGAGTGTAAAGCTTTGAGTTTTGCAGTTCTAAGTTTGTGATGACTTAGCACAGAGTTGTTAAAAGAAAAAAAAGTAATGCTCCACTTAAACTTAAAAAAGTGATCATTACTTTCAAGTAAAAGTGAGCTCTTACACATGGGTGTTTCCCGGTGATCGAAACATGTTTCAAGAATAAATTAGCCACTGTAATCAAAGTGAGCATCAAGCTGTCACAATCCCTTCATAGTCTTCTGACTCGGCAGGACAATAAACCGGTTTATAGGGGGCTCATTGTCAAACAACAATATAAAAGTGATACATCTTTGTAAAGTTAACAGCTTTCATTGTAGGAGAAGTCAACACTGCTGCTGCTGTTTGTTTTTTTGTTACCTCTCCTTCATACAGTGATTATTTTAAGATACATTCTTACTGAATACAGAAATCCTACAGTAGTGCACTGCTACATTTTCCACATTGTTATGATGGCCTATCACATACAAAGTGCTCAGGACAGGACTTGTGTGTAGCATACAGTGTATTTCACAAAGTTACTCATTTGTGCTGAAACAACATTAAATCTTAAACAAACTCCTCCCCTCGCTCCCTGTTTCTCAAGAGGTTTTTCAGGTACCGATTTTAAAAGAAAGGGAAAAAAAAAGGTGAAAAGGTGAACAAGTTTCCACTTCTTTTAAGTGAATGTGTTTGTGCGTGCATTGTGTATGTATGTGTGTGTGTGTGTGTCTACATCAAAAGCTGCAGCTTGTGTTGCCTGTATGAAGCAGAGAACACTGAGGGTGATGGGAGGAGGGGATGGGTCTCACTCTGTGATGTTTGTCTCAGAGGTAACATTTCTTCTCTCAATAAGTGGTTAACCCCGGTCAGACGGTGACAAGTGCCAGTGGCTCAGTGGTTCAAAGGCAGTGGGCGGGGTCAGGGTTTAGAAACTGAGTGGAGCTGTGGGCTGCTGTGTTTGTGGTTGAATATAAAAAAGAGAGACAACAATGTGGGCTGTGGTAACATCTCTGGGCTGGGGAGGGCTGTGCACAGGAGTGTTTCTGCACCTGCATGTATGTGTGTTTCAGTGGTGATCTGGCGTGTGTACATGTGTGTGTGTGTGTGTGTGAGTGAGTGTGTGTGCTTGTGTCTCGATCTCAGGGGCTCACACCACCGTGGCAGGTCTGCGGTCCATCTCCTCCTCCAACTTCGCCATCTGCTGCATGTCCTTGGCCTTTGAGACAGAAAACACGTTCAGAGGAATACAGAAGTGGGAACTAAATGTCACACTCAATGCAATACTTCTTTTACATAACAGACAGAAAATCAGCTGGGTCCACGTACCTCTGCATTGGATTAAATTAAATAACAGCTGAATCTTTTCTTCCTTTTTGAATTGTATCTAACTGAGCTGATTTTACAGCCTGTCTGGGAACTGCTGGGAAACATCTCTGGTGCTTGTACAGGAAACAGCTGTGTGTCTGACTCAGCTGTGTGTTTGCAGGTAACGCCAACCCTATGTTCATAACAAGAGATGTGTCATGTTTATCACAAAGTGTCTGAGTGGGATTCTGTCACCGTGTTACCATGAAAGCTGAGGATAACGTGAAAGCCCAGTGGGGCAGGTTGGGAGCTGGCAGTTTTTTTTATTTTTGCTTAGTAATAGCCGGTGAGTCATGGTGATGAATGACTCAAGCTGCTAGTTGGCTCTGCAGGCACCCAGAGAGCTGCAGAATCAAACGTGGGGATGGGATTTCAAAAAACAAAGAGAAATAAATCACTTTCTATGTTCTATGTTCTTTATAGATGGTGCTCGGTATGTACTGTTTCCTCAGTTTCCTCAGTGGCCGTTGATTCAAAAACTGCTCTTTAGAGGAAACATTTCAATGTTAGGAAATTACAGAGTTTGACAAGCTCAGCGAAAGAATCGGTCAACATGAGCGACAGAAAGAGGGGAGGAGGATGGAGGGAAGCGCACCAACAGAATGATGACAGATGGTTTCAGAGGTAGTGTCGAGTGAGATGGAGATGCCTACCTTGAACCTGTTTGTTTGCATGGTGTGATTTCAAAAGCTGTGCCGGAAGAAGCAAATTATATTAAAACCTGATGAGAACGTGCATACATGTAAGACATGTACAGGTGACAAAGTGACAGGTGATAAAATAAAATGAAGAGATGATATGAGGCCTTAAATATGTTACAATAATAATAAAGAAAAAAAATATCACCATTATACTATTTTCATATTTTTGTATAAAAATCGTCTAACATTAAAAAATGAAATGAGTGAAATCTTTTTCTCCCTCCTCTCATTTTTTAATGTATTTACATGACTCAGATCACAATCCCCTGCTAACACAGACTTGCTGTTAGTTCTTTGGGACCATCAGAGTTTCTTGTGGCAACATTGATGCCAACTATGCAGAACACATCACAAATGAAACAAACTGCAACCATTATCTATCAGCCAAATCAGCCAATGAGCTGCACTCGTCCCCAGACTCCAGTTTTATTTACACTGAAGAAGTCACTGAAGCGTCTCCTCTATGCAGGAAGTAGGTTTAGATAAATTCAGCAGTCAGACTCTTTGGAAGCCGGGATGAAGAACCAAAGTCAATGTAAAGTTTAGACATTAAGGATCTTTTTTGTAATCAAGTCGTGTACCTGCTCATTGAACTTCTCCAGTTTCTCCACCTGCTCTTTCTGGTTTTTCTCTAGTGTCTCCATCTCCTTCTGATGCTTCATGGCCAACTACAGACACACACAGATAAAGAAGAAACGTACAGATTAGTACTTTAAATAAGGAGACACTGACCAAATACTTCACGTTCATCTGATGCTATTTGAGAGTAGCATTTATTTTTCTGCCATATTGGAATCAAAGAAGTGATCATCTATATTATAATGAGTTGTTCTTAAGGCAGAAAAAAAACATGTTTGTATCCTCTTTTTCAACTTTTCCAATGACATTTTATTGGTTTCCATGTTTTTACAGTGTAAACAAACATCCTCACACATATATGGTACATGAACCTGGTTTTTAAGCATCTTATGGTGAGTCTTTGCCAAGTGTCATCAATTATATAAATGTAAATAACATACCCTCTTCCTCTCATCCAGGAACTTCTTGGTGTTGCTACTGTTTAACTCTCGCACTCTCCTAAACAGCAGAAGGAGAACAAGACCACGGTGTTACAAGTGACACAAAATGAATGATTGACACGATGTAGATAACTAAATACAGGTGAAGGTGTGACCCACCTCTCTCTCTCGGCCTTATTTTTGATGCTCTTGTCCTGGCTGATGGCTTTACTGTTTTCCATGGACATCTTGGCCTGGTTGGCTCTCATCTCTTTGCTCTGCCTGAAATTGTGAGACAAGAAAGGAAAGGTCACAAATGCTTCTACATGTGTGTGAGAGTAGGTCAGACTCGCAGCAGTGGGGTAACTCTGAGTGTGTGAGAGAGAGAGAGAGAGAGGAGACCTCTCACCGTTCATGGATGAGTTTCAGCTGCATCGTCTGCTGCTCCTGGACAGTTGCCAACAGTTTCTTGAGGTGTTCACACTGCTGTGTGACGTGGCTGTCCTTCATCGCCTGCTCCTCGCTGCTGTGACTACTGATCAGCTCTGACCACTCTTTAGTGTGCTGTGCTGTGATGTCCTTTACCTGCACACAAACGTACGTCAGAGGTAAACGATTCAATCCACAGCTGATGCAATCCTCATCCTAACAGATATTAACTCTATAGAAAGAGCGCTGCTTTTGTTTACCTTGACTTTATGATCAGCAACCAGGGTCTGAATCTTATCCTCTGTCTCCTTCTTCAGCTCTTGGCAGTTGTTTTCTCTGAGAAGGAATCATATTTATAGTCTAAGAAGGCATTCACACTTTGTTTGACTATACTATCACCTCTGACAGGAGTCATCAGTGTGTTGTTTTATAACAACGTACATACAGTGATGGTCCTACTAACCCTCGTTTCTTGATGGCTTTTTCCAGAAGTTTCTCCAGAGTGGACTTCTCCTTATCATGTGCAGAAACCATTTTATCCACCTGTGTGCAGTGAGATTTCTGCATTGTATTTTGATCCTGTCAGAGAGTAAAACAGAGAGATACGTTACATATTCATTCATTCATTCATTACATTAATAAAAAAGTGAATTAAACCATGTCCATGAGCAGACCTGACCAAAACAAACAGCTTCAATAATGAACAGTTTTTATTTTTAGAGCGTAATATTCAGCTGTTGTTGTTGTTGTTGTTGTTGTCTACTGAGTAATGAGCCAGCACACCTCTCTATTCAGTCTACAGATGGGTCTGGATTGTGTCATTTTTCATGTGTTATATAATAAGACTTGATGCTGTTATGTTATAATTATCTGGCACTATGCATGAGCCAGCACCCATCATCCTCTCTGTGTCCAGCTCTTGTCAAGGCCTGAGCCATTTTTAGCAAGTCTAATTCCTTACAAAACATTAATTATGTGTGTTTGCATCAGACAGGTTGAGTGTGTTCTGGTTATTAAAGCGATGAAGCAGCATCCCATGAAAGAGAAAAGGGAGAGCCCCCTTCTCACTCTGTCTGAGTCCCTCTGAGCTTCAATGACCGTCCGGGAAAAAAAGCGGTAGCCTCTTTGAATCAGCATCAGACAGCTCAGCACGAAAACATCACCCACCTTTGAGTGCTTCTTCTTTAAAGTGTTGAGCTCCTTCTGTTGTTTTTTAATCAGTTTAAGGTACGTCTGCAGAGGGAGAGAGAGAGAAACATCTCAGGCTGGGCCATTAACTAGACATTTTATGTACAAATCAAGTAATGATAAAACAACAAACTCTTGAACCAAGAAGCTAAGGAGATTTTATTTTTACGAACCTTCATCTGTTTTAAGTCATCGATGCTGACATTAGGCACGAGTGCATTTTCTGAAACAGCAGGGAAAGTGAAATCAAACACTGTCCTCATACCGTGGCTGTATAACTCTTTAAAGTGTCTGCAGTTAGCTCGTACCCTTCTTGGTTTCTGCTGTGTTATTTTGGGCGGCGTTGGAGGTCTGAGCTGTATCAGAGCTGGCCTGTGGTGTCACACTGGCCTTCACTGTGTCTCCTTTACCCTTTCCCTTCTTGTCGTTCTTTGAGCTTCCACTGGGAACATCTGCAATGTCGTTCTACAGAGAAAAATAATCATGAAGCAGGGAAAATCGCTGTTTCTTATGGTATGAATGGAGTAATAGCTGGCTATGGAGCAGGTTAACACTGGATGCATATTAATAAAAACAGTCACATCATCTGTGTGTTGTCAGGCATACCGTGTCGATACCCAGCGCCTTCATCTGGTCCGCTCTCTTTTCTGCTATGGTCAAGAACTTCTTTGGGTCTGAGAGGGCATCCACGATCGCTGAAACAAATTAAAAAAATATCAAAGATTTTATTGGTACAGAAAAATCTGACGAAAATGATCAGAGTGGTTATTTTTTAAAATCGTTCATAAGGTGTTTAAACATTACTTTTTTTCAAACTCAGTAAAAAAAACATTTTTTTGCAAAAACAGAAAAAGATACATTTTCTGTTATACTTCTAAGACAGGAACTGAACTTTCACAAAGGCTCCTCCTGCATGATGAAACACTGCCTCATTATTCTGAGGAAGAAGTAAAAGGAGACGGGCCAACCGTCTTGTCTGAGACTATTTTTTGGGAACAGGATTTAACTTTGAGCTCCAGCACTGAGTGCTGTGTGTCTGGCTGTAAAGTGATTCTGGCAGCAGAGCTCAGAGATGAAGAGCTAATGGTTAGAGTAATAGTTCCTCAGTGCTCGCCTCTTGGCTTTATTTAATGACAGTTCCACTTGTCCTGCTCATTAGTATGCTGCTGCCTGTTTAAACAGTTTATTACTACAGATCCACAGTCATCATCATTTGCACTGTGCCATTACTCTGACTCTTCAAACTAACCAGAGGCATAAAGGAAGTGAGCAAGAGAGAGAGAGAGAGAGGGCTGCCTTTTTTTACTTTCTTTTGTCAAGAGGCCACATAACTTAAGTCATTAAGTTTAAACAAACCGGCTATTCTGCGTCATCACAAAGACAAGCAAAGAAACAGTCTAAAAGTTTTTTTTTAATTATTGCGAGTTCTTCTCACCTCCAAATCCGTCGGGCACGTAGGTCTTGAGGATGATTTGGCAGAAGATGGTGGGCAGCGCCATAGGCTTGTTGCCCTCATTCCTCAGCGAGATGTGACGGTAACCGGCTTGCAGGCCGTCCAGAGGCAGGATGCGCTGGCCAATCAGCTTGTTGTTGTCATCATAAACTCCAATACGCAGTACTGCCAGGTCCGGTAAGATCACCTAAGAGGGAGGGAAGAACGGAAAAGGAGGGTGGGAGGGAAATGGAGGGGGGATGATGGTTAAAAAAAGAGATGGGGTTGAGGAACAGGAAAAGACAAAGGGAGTGTGAGGACGTAAAGAAAGTTGGAAAATAAAAGTCAGTTAGGAGTCAGTCATTAGTCTCAGTCACTCCTTGTGGTGTGGAAAACGGTAAACCACAAACTGTTTCACAGCCAGTAAAATAAGCCCTCTTTTTTTAAGCTAAAGCAGAAGCTGCATCATTAAGGGCAAGGTCAAGGATGAACCAGCAGGGGACACTATCAGGGGGACAGTCTGTGTGATACAGGGACAATGATAGAACCAAACACACAGCATATCTTACTTTTGACAAGGCCATCTCCCCGGCCACTACGCACTCAGGGAGCGCTGCATATCTTGGATGTATGTATGTGTGCGTAACTCGACTGTATGTGCTTATATGTTCACATCCTTGAAACAGGATCCGTCCTGGCCTTGTGTGTGGAGATAAGTGAGCGCGGAGAGGACGATGATTAATAAGACAAACAGGAAGGTAAGAGATAAGGCCAGAAAACACTGGAGATGAATGGTTGGAGGTGCCTGCTTGTTTTTGTGCAGCCTTGATGGTCGTCTGTAAGTATGCTGCTGGTGTGTATTCCACGCTCCGACAGTGCTGTGTGCGAGATGCACATTAAAGGGGTGTCAGAATTTGGGGGCTTTTGTTTTAGATATGAGAAACAAGTCTCGTCATCAGCTCTGCTGCTTGTGATGCCCCTCTCTGATAGTCCTGTTTAAATTTGTGAGAGTGTGAGCATGTGTGTGTGTGTGTGTGTGTGAGCAGAGCAGCACTGCGGCAGGCTGTGATTGATGGTGTGTGTTAGGAAACTGGAGTCACAGTCATGGCTGAGAGACTCCTCATTCTGCTGAGAGCAGCACTATTACACACACACACACACGTTTCTCTCTCTCTCTCTTTTCCTCTCTGTATCTCCGATCTCTCCGTCTATCTTTTTTCTCTCGCTCTGTCTCTAACTGTTTCTTACTCTAGCTCCTTTGTTCTTTCTGCCCTTTTCTTTCCTCCTCTGTGAACTCAAGAAAAATAAAACCAAATGTTTTCTCATGTTTTTGTTTCACTCTTTTGGCTTGTGATCATTGAAGAAAATGACAAAAATTCTTCTTTCTTTTAATTTCAAACAGTATCCCAAATTAGTTTCTAACTATCTTTGTATTTGCCATTACTTTTCCTTTAATTCCCCAGTCTGCCACACACTTTCTGTTTCATCTCTCACTGTACTGTTTCTTCCTTAACATGCATCAACAGAACGTTGACCTCAAATCACAGCTGCAGTCTGTCCATTTCCCTCTCGTTGGCTGTTAAACTATTTCAGCTATCGTCCAGATGCAGTCAGTTTTATCACCTTCCCGTCTCTTTACCTTTCTAAAGACAAAGGGTTCCTCATTGTATGCTGGGTTCAGGCCGTTATTCATCACCATGCGTGTGCGAAACTCCTTCCTGATGGTGTCTGTTGGTAGTCCGTACATGTCAACCTCAACGTATGTGCCGATTTTTTTATCTGACAAGAACTGTCCAGAAAACACCTGCAGAAAAAAACAGGATGTAATTAAGAATATTAACAAAGCTTTACATGTTACAGTAGAAATGGTTGAATCTGAACACCGTAGATATGAATTACAATAAAGCATCGTAGCAAAGCGCCCAGGATTAACCCTCTGATACTTGTCTGTGACTTCCCGAAAAAAAAAAAAAAAAAAAAAACATATCCTAAGAACAATAAATAGCATTTAAAGAAAAAACCACTGCATTAAGGATAAAATGCTAAATTAAAATCTTAAATAACTGTCCACTGCAGAGGCCCAATACACCTGAGGGTTAAAGGAAAATTGGGTGCAATGATCTGTTGTGTCTAAAGATTTTAAAGACAACAAAAAAATAAGGACAAAAAAAACAAAAAAACAAAACATTAACCGCCCATCTGGATTAACATGTAATCTCAGTGTTATTGTATAATTATGAGTGTGTGTGTGTACATGAATTGATTGAAAATACTTTTGAAATAAGCTGAAATATTCCTGTTTTAGAGTAAAACCTCGTTCAGCACGACGGAGGTGTTACATAACCTGACCTGAACACTGCAGGTTGCAGCAATGACACCATCCACAGGCGTTTCTGAGAAAGGGTCAAACATCCTGTCTGACCGCCGCATGAAATCAGGCTTCAGGAGGTATCTATAACACACACACACACACACACACACACACACACACACACACACACACACACACACACACACACACACACACACACACACATAAATATCAATATCAAGAAAATAAACCTGCAGTAAAAACAAAGTGAAGGGGAGGTCCTACTGTTCTGTGTGTGTGTGTGTGTGTGTGTGTGTGTGTGTGTGTGTGTGTGTGTGTGTGTGTGTTAACCGCAGGCCCAGCAGAGTGACATTAGTAATGATGGGGGTCTTTAAAAGCTCTGATCTTCCCACATATGAGATTTCCAGCATTAGCAGTGAAATCTCTGCCCTCGGGGACAGTATTAGAGCCGAGGGATGGAGACAGCGATGGAGAGAGGAGTAGATAGATGATTGCAGAGAGCCTAAGAGGCGAACGAGGAAGAGCTCTCTTCCCCAAAGCACTCACTGGCTCTCAGGGCAGACAGTAGCTACGATCGCTGCTGGCAACCACTAATGAGATGTGACATGTTTTAATTGATGAGCTTTAGAGAGGGGCGGAGAAAGGAGGGATGGGACAGAATGAACAAGGAAGAGGAGTAAAGAGATGTTCTCACCCGCATGAGCCATTGTACTCAAACTTTCCCTGATTCAGCTGCATGGACAGATCTGAGGGAGAGAGAATGAGAGGAGACACAGGTATCAGCTGCTCGTATTAAACTCACATAAAACACAAAAATAAACTGTTACATTCACTCCACATGTATCAGTTTCTTTGGACTTTCTTTTTACATTTCCCTGACTTATCTCCTTCACTCTATTTATTCCTGCATCACAGAAGCTCCATCTTCTGTGTGACCCCCTTCCAGCCTTGCACATGCTCTGCTCTCGGCGGGCCATATGGTCCGACCCCCTTTCGCCTCCAGCCATGGGGCAGCAGCTGTTTTCCAACAGGCCTCAGTCAGTGTTGAGGTGTGTGTGTGTGTGTGTGGGTGTGTGTATGTGTGGCAATGACAGATTATGAAAATATGCACATCAGTGTGTGTAACAGGGTTTGTTCTGATGAAAAAAAAAAAAAGCTGAATTGTGTTTTTCAGTCAAATTTATGATCAATTCTCTGACCATGAAACTAAAGCTGAAGCTCTTCTCACAGAGCTTTATTTATCTATTGATGAGCTTGCCAAAAATGGACCAAAAAAGTGGAATTTTTCACAAACATTTGGAGCATAACTTGAAAATATAAATATAAACTGTTGGAAGATTGATGTTTAATTCTAATTTTTAAATCTACTGTGTGTAAGAGTTGATTATTAATTAGTGTTCATCACACCACACATGCAGAGGATGCTCAGAGTGTGACGCCTGAATGTGTGAGGTCAGAAGTTCACCTGCTGCACTTTGTTTGATCACAGAGGTGACTGAGTGCGTACATCTGTATCAGCATGTGTTTATAACATGTGTACGCTGTGTGTGGAGTGTGTGTCAGAGAGGTCAGAGGTCACATGTTGTGTGCTGTGGTACCTGGGGTCTGATAGTTGAGTGAGACCATCTGGCAGCCTGCGTTCCAGAAGATCTGAGGCATGTAATTACTGGAGTCCACCCGGCCTCCTTTGGGGTAGATCCGGCTCATCTGACGCTTGTTGTAGCTGCACTGACGCTCAGGAAAGTTTTTAAAATAAGAGGGAGAGCATGTGTGCTCCAGCACATGCGTGTGTATGTATTTGAGTTTGAGGGTGCATCAAACAGACTGCATGACTATTTTTAGTGTGAACAGCTTGGGTCAAGCCGTCCTTTGGGGGGTGGGGGTGGCGGGCGGAAAGAGGGGAAGTGTACATGTGTGTCAGGCCAAGTCACACAGTCCAACAGCCTCTGGAGGCCTCATGTTCTTTCCGACAGCAGCGTGGAAACAAATATGTCTGAAAAACATGAGATCTGACCCACCATCAGCTCCCATTTAAATGAACTCAATCAGAAGTAAAAACTCAGACTCTCTCTGACTCCAACTAAGTTAAGTGAGGAAAATGACTCTCTTTTTTTTTTCTGAGGTCATTAAAGCAGCGACACAGTGTATCAAATAACAATGTGAAACTGTGAAACAGTTTCCTTATAATGATGATCCCAAAGAGATATGTCACCTGACTCTCTAAGTTTGTTGAAAAACTTTTGGCCCTGCAACTTCAGAGCTGTTTCACTCAGACTGAACTCCTACTGACATTTTCTGACACAGCTCTCTAAGACAGAAAGCTACCTGCTACACAGCCCTTAAAGTAACAGCTTCTCCTCTGAGGAATTGGTTCAGACAAAAACAGAGTTAAAAGAAAAAGCACTGGACTTGGAACTGTGTAGTAACTAGATGTGCTGTTCTGAATACATGATTGTGTTGCTCGGGAACTTTTGGCTGTGTAGAAATTGAGTGGAGTTAAACAACTTCACTCTGATTCAGTATGAGTGAATTCTCTTTCCTCTCAAGCAGTCCTGCCTTGCATTAACTTGTAGCACATCTACGGCTTTAAACACCAAGGATACTTGACGAACTCTATGGCGTTGGTCTTCAGGTAGCCAAGACCGACAGACTCATTAAAAGATGACATGTTGTGGTAGATGTTCTTTTCTGGAGAAAGAGAAAAGAGAAGAGATGGAGATCATGGTTGAATAAGTAAACCCAGAACTACACATGAAACAGAACTATTCATTTAGTAACAAAGTGTTGTTCAATTTTCTGTACCTGTGAACATTAGGAACGTAGAACTAACTACTCAAAGCAACGCGAAGTTGGCAAACAAAGAAAAGTCAGAGCTCACCCTCTGCTACATCAAAACTCTGGAACTTGACCGGCTGTGCGTAGTTGACCATCGCTGACAGATACGGGTGGATGTTAGTGGTGGCTCCAACGTACGTGTACTGAGCAATCAGAGCTTCTTCAGAGTTCTCCTCCTCTCCCCCTTCCCCACCCTGCACAGGACACGCACAAACATACTGAAAGTCTTACACTCAGATTTGTCTGACACATGAACCAAACGTGGTGCTTTAGTAAGAACTGATCACTGAGTGCGAGGAAGAAAACTGTGATTTTAGTGTCATACTTGCCTTTTTGTTATTTTCTTTGTCAGATGCTTCAGAGACATCTGTGGGATCTGTTATTTCTGTGGCTTCTGATACCTCTGTGGCTTCATCGTCAGGTACCTAGAAACAATCAGACAAAACACAGAAATGTAAATGTTCCCTCATAGCATCCACCTCAATACTTCAGTACTTACAAGAAAGGATGCTCGATATAGGGGCATTAATATTGGTATTGGTCTATGTTTGTCATTTTTTAACATATCAGTATCAGTCCAATGAGTAAAACTGGGTTGATATTAACAAGTGATGTTTATATCCGTCTCGTTGCTGTTTGTTTGTGTCGGGAGGTGGTTGCCATGAATACTGGTAAGTTTATCAAGATAACTTTGTCAGGTGTGTCTGACTTGAGTTTATGGTGGCCCTGTAACGTTCTTATTTGAAGTGAAACACCTTTTGAAAACAAAGGAAGACATTAAAACATTTAGTTTGCATGATTTTTAGTCTGTACAAAATGTATCATCTCAGAAACTTTTTTTAACATATATTAATATCAGTAAATATTGGTTATCAACCATAAGAGAAATATTAATATCAGATATCAGCATTGGCCAAAATTTCCATATCGGTGCATCCCTACTTAAAAGATATTAAAAAAAGGATCGATTCACTTCAACTGACAAACATTTTAACCATTTCTAAACTAGGCATATCTTTAGGGTTAAATGAAAGTTACTATGATGATTTTTATTTTAGGATTTTTGAAAAGGGTAGCTGAGATGAAAGTCTGGGCCCGTATTTGCAAAGCTTCCTAGAGTCTTCTCAGAGAGCTCCTAACTTAGCCTAAAAACTCCCAGCAAGAAATCTTTTATCTTAGTGAGAAGTTGTGGTTGACCACGTTTCTAAATATGACACAGTCTGTAGAAGCTGTGATTGGCTGTTACAAAAAGGGAAAAAAAGGCACTCTGTGCTCCTTGTAATGAATTTACAGTAAAATCAACAGATCATGTAACTTGGACTGTATTAAGAAATGTTTGATTGTGACATTAATTTTATGTCATGATGATGAAACTCAAAAGTAAATTAATTGTGACACAGTTTCAAAATGTTTAAACATACCTCACTCACATGCTGATTATATTGATTTACTTATTTTTGTGTGTATTGTCCATGCTGGTAAGTTTATTACTTAATGTGTCCCTTTAACTTTTGTGCAATTAAATCCTTCAGACACAAATGCTTTAGGAAACAGTGGAGGGTGGAGTGCAATTCTTCTACACTAGAGGATGCAGCAAGGACACTGCTTCATCTTGATTCACTTGCATCTGCCCTTTTGTAAGATAAAATAGCTAAAACCCTCATTTTGTGTATTTTTTTATTTGACAATTTTTTTTAATGGAATTTAGGCAGAGCACATCTAGAAGAAGGTTCAGACACGCAGGATGGATAAAGATTTATCAAATCCATCACTAAGGTCTTAAATATGTTTCAGATTACTATGGCACCACTTTTCTTCTGAGATGCAGTGACTGAAGTTAGACAATAACTGTTATTACACTGAATCTTTCCGCACACAGTAATGGTTGTTAGGCTGCTACTTTGAGCCCGAAGTGTCAAATAATTTAAGTTCTTCCCAAACCAACAAGTCCCTGAGGTGACCACAGACCTTCTTGATACTGTTGTTACGTTCTTCCTCTTTCCCCGAGCTGACAGCGTTACTCTGGGAAACACTGTTGGCCTCTTTCTCACTGGTTGCCTCTGACTGAATGCTGGGAGCCTCGGAATTCAGATCTTTATCCTCGCCGTCCTTTTCTCCTACAAAAACAGAAAGCCACATTTAGTCTGGAACACATTTTGTTGAGATCCATGGACATTTATGATTAAACTGACCATTCTCTGTGTCCTCTTCATTCTCCTCCCCCATGATGATAGCTGTGGTGTTGGTCTCTCCTGCCTCCATGTGTTTCTTAAAGGCCTCAAGCTGTTCTGTACAACACACACACATACAACATACACCACTTGTTAAAAAAAAGAAGCAAAAATATATAATTAACAGTGATAAATCAAGTCAATATCATGAAATAGGCACTTACTCTGTTCAACTTCAGGTTTTAAGCGTTTGTTTTTGATGAGGATTTTGCGTTTGAGTTCATTTGGAGAGGGTAAGGGACGCCCAGATTCAATCTGTACAAAAGAACAAAGTCTTACAAGACCGTTCTCCATATACAATACACTATATGCATTATAAACTGAGTTAAGCCGACTTACTGGGAAGTTTTCCAAAGGCTGTTTGAGGAGGAATTCACCAAAGATTTCTTCACAGTACTTGGCCATCTTGTACTGCTGAGGTTTACTGAAAAGATAAACACACAGAGAACGTTCAGTTTACGAGGAACAATCACAAAACCTATTTGTATCAAAACCCTTAACTATTGTTACATACCTGCAATGATTTTCAAAGGACAAGATAACTGGATAATCTGAAGTAACAAATGCTGTCTCCTTGATAGCTTGGATGACATCCTGTTGGAGGAAGATGAGAATGAGAAGAAGAAGCTTGAGAAGAAACAAAGTAGAAAGGGGGACAGAACAAATCCTGACTTGTAATGTCTGACTTTCAACACTAGAGGGAAGTCTCACCCTATTCAATAAAAACAGAACTAAAGCAGAAGGTTAAAGAGTTAAAACTCTGGCAGGTAAACAGCAGAAATTCAGTGATGTCTGCGTGTTTACCTTAAACAGAATGTCTGTGCACATGGCCTTTCCATGAGTAATGATGGGCTCCTGGTCCTCTCCTTTTCCATCCCAGCAGTCCAACTCCACACATCTGACAGGAAGGAAATGCATAGAAAACACCTCAGTGTGATGATGCAGCCCCAACATAAAATACAGCAGAAAAAGAGTGGCCTCACGAATCAAATTCAGAGTTTCAGTCTCACATTCAATAATTCAACTCTATCTCCTGCATCCCACATCCATAACCTCAGAATAGTTTTTGACGGGAACCTTTCCTTAAATCACCACGTCACACAGCTCATTAAAACGGCCTTCTTTCACCTTAGAAATATAGCCCGCCTCTGTCCATTCCTCTTTCTCTGCCGCCGGAACACTCATCCATTCATTCATTACATGCATTCATTACATCCTGTTTAGACTACTGCAACAGTATTCTCTGTGGTACACCTTCCAAAATCCTCCATAAATTATAATACATCCAGAACTCTGCTGCACGCCTCCTCACCTGCATTTACATTGGCTCCCTGTTCCTTACCACATACAGTTTAAAATTCTCCTCCTCACCCACAAAACCCTCCACCACCAGGCCCCTTCCAACCTCAATGACCTCCTCAACCATCACACTCCTTCCCGAGATTCTTCGCTCCTTACACGCCAACCACCTGTCTCCACCTCACAGGACCAAGCACCAAACCTGGGGGGGCAGAGCCTTCTCTATAGCACCCCCCCCACCCTCTGGAACTCTCTCTCCACTCATACCTAAAACTGCTCTGATTCTTCAACATTCAAATCTCTGCTAAAAACTCACCTTTTTAAGTTTGTATTGATTTTCACAATTATAGTGTCTTTGAGTTTTTGAAAAGCGCTATATTCATAAAGTTTATTTTTATTTTTAGCTTTATAATAATGCTCTGATGATTCTGCCACAAGTGTTCATCTCAAAACTTCATGTCACATGTTTGTTTGTACCTGCATCCAGAAAGCAGGACCTGGCGGTACATCTCTACTGAAGACTTCCCTCCAAACTGTCGTCCTGTCAGATACGTGTTGTGAGAGGAGGCGATGAAGTAGTGTGCCAGCGGCTGGTCCATTTCTTGATACAGCTCCAGCCGGTCCAAGAAAACTGGAGCATTTTCATCAGACATCAGGTATCTACAGAAGCCATCACTGGACATGAGGCCTAGGGAGGAGGGGGAAAACTGTTATTTATCACTTTACCTAATGATGCTGGCTTATTAGGGCATAGTGCTATCAATGAGCTAAATAATGAGAAAGGGAAAAACAGCAAAGCAAAAACTGTTCAACTGACTGACTGCACCAGACTGTAGTTTCAAAGCTTCACAGACAGATGGCAGTACAGCCTCAACTATCTCTGCCTCGTCTTCCCCTCCCTGCCTCTCTTTACCTTTCTTTTTAAGTGCATCGTCTCGCTCGTATTTCTCGATGATCTGCATTGCTCTCTTGGGGTCGTAGAATGGGAACAGGATCTCGTTTAACCGGGGGTCACGCTGGTTCTAGGGGGCAACACATGCATACACAGATTAATCCTAAAACATATTGTTTGCTCACTTCCTGACAAACTAGATGCGGTAACAAAATAAGCTCACATGGACACACAGGACAGGGGGTCAACAAAATGCAACATGGGACAAGAGGCCAACAGTGCTTATTTCAAGAGCTGTCGTTTAATTTCGGGGACTGCAGTAAATCAAGCTATTCCCTTTCAGTATTTCATTCATGAAATAAAAAGCGGGACCTATCAAAAAAATTGATTCTGAGCTGCTGACGACAAACTAAGAGCCACACTAACAGGTGCAGTGATTACATGTTTGCTTAAAAGCTATGAGGTTGTGTGTTGAGACTTTCAAGGCAGCTCTACTTTATGAAAACAGCAGCATCAAATCATCATTACACACCTCTACCCACTCACACAGCTGGGTGGGAATTCATCTAACCAACACTTCAGCTCCATTGGCAGGTCTGATGAAGCAGCACACATGCAGTGCAGTGGGAGACTAAGCAGGTATTCAGCCACACAGAGGAGCACGGCCTCAGAAAACAGACACAGACAGCAGGAAGCAACAGGATAAAAAGCCTCTACCTTCCAATTGCCATGGCAACACCAATCAGACACAAGGAGGCATGCCGCGGCAGGAAACATGAAGGAATAGGATGAGGGTGGGAATGCAGGGTCGGGGAGTTGGTTGAAGTTGCTCTTGCAGGCTGACTGGTAGTTCAACATCTTTTAGGTCTCTCTAGTCTGAGTTTCAGGAGAAATAAAACTTTGACGACACTCAGTCCCGACTGGAAGGCAACTTCTACCACCTACCTCGGGACAGGAGGGTGTGGTAAAGCAGTGGGGTCACAGAGGGCACAGGCAAGCAAAATACACAGAGAAGTTAATGAATGATAAAGAGCTTACTTCATTCAGAAAGCTGACTAACTGGTCTACAGTTAAATAATCAGTTTTGTTCCCATTGCTGCAAAGGAATTAATTAGAAAACAAACCGTTATGCTTCTTAAAATAAACATCTCACAGTCATTCGTACTGTTAAAGTTAGAAAGCAGTCTTCAAAAGAAAATCCTTCTGATGTTACACGTTTAGTAATAATGTTAATCTTCATATTTTATTCATGTTGTTCTGTCAAAGCAGGTTAGGCTGTCCAGACATGGTTAGTGCAGCAGGCGCAGAAATATTTGTCCAGATTATTTCCAGCATGATGCAGAATTCACACTGAAAGAATACACAATATTGAGCTCTGTGTACTGTCGTTCTATGAAAGCGCAGGGTAAGATGAGTGTCAAAGAAGGCAAGAGTACAATTATTAAATTGTTTATTTGAAATGTTGAGTTATTGTTTCTGAAAGTATGTCAATGACAAAGACGAGAAGAGAATGGAAAAAAAGAGAGACTCACATTTTCTTGAAGAGTTCCTCGATGTCCGTCCGGGGGCAGATCTTCTGTGTTAGCGCGTAGAAAATGTCAAAGGTGAAATCTGATGGTTCAATCTCGTCGTTCTGTGGAAGATGAACATGGCGACCAGTTATAAGCAGGAGAGAACTGATCATACAGGCTCACATTAATACTCTACAAGTCACAGTTGGTGTAATCTGACCTTTCCACTTGGGAGACCGAGATCCTTCAGAGCCTGAAAGATCCCCTTCTCTGTCTTCCCTGATGCAAATGTTCGAGTTATGCTAAAAGAAGGAAAAAGAAGGGAAGAGAGACAATAAATGAGACAATGTTGGTGCTTAACTCTATATACTGGCTTCAGATCTTCAAGTATCAAAGACACTAGAAGTATCATGACAGTACACTATATATATTATGATGCAATATTAGACATTTATCTAAACATCCTTTTCAAAGTCACTCTTCTGTTCCTCCAAAGTAAACTGTTGCTTGTGATGCAGCTTTACCCACTGATAACTGTGTTTTTATCAATACGCAGAGAGAAATCTGGTTTCTTTAAGGACAAATAGATAGAAAACACTGAGAGAAGGTAAAAGAGATAAAGGCACAGAAAGTGAAGGTTATGACAGCGATATCTAAAAAGCTGAAGACAGAGCATTAAGTCAACACTGTATGGGATTAGGTGATTTTTAATATCTGATGAATGGAAAAGAAAATGTCACGGACTCTGACAGTGATGAGTCAGATAGTCTCTTCCAGGTGAGGCTCTGATTCATGTGGTCCTGTTCACCTTGTTGTTTTTTTTGTCATTGGTACAAATGTACTGTGACTAATAACCGATTTGAGAAAACAACAGAGACAAAAGTTCCCATAGACACAGCTCAGACTGTTCAGACTTTCTTCAGCGGAAAACATGTTTTATCCTTTGTGAAAACAGCGTTCTAATCAGTGTATGTTGTAAAATTTTGACCTTTCGAGTAAGTAGCTACCAATTTACCTTGAGGGTTAGATAAGACTCCACCACTTTGCATCACGACTCTCTTCAACCTGATATTTCAGTTAATTATACTTTCTCCCTTACACACATGCACCCTGTGTGAAACCATCATCAAACAGAAAATCATGGAGACGCATCACTGATAAGAAGTTTAGAAAACAAAACTCGCAAAGATGTGAGATTCACTTGAAATAAAATGATGTAATCTGAATTGATGCAGCACTGCAGATATGACGCCATGATACATAAGAGCAGTAAACAGCAAGAAAGATATTTTTTATTTATCCCTATAAAATTTGGAATCAATTTATTCTTACCCTCTCACAGGTATTTTTCCGTTCACATTGGTCAGGAAACACATCCTCATCCAACTAAACAAGAGAAAGAAATAGAAAGCAGAGAAAAACAAAGATTAGAGAAAAGGTCTGATTTCTGTGGAGCACTAAAAGTTCAGGGAGAAACTGCACTCACTGT
The DNA here is from genome assembly GCA_030710495.1 of Labroides dimidiatus. NCBI lineage: Eukaryota > Metazoa > Chordata > Actinopteri > Labriformes > Labridae > Labroides > Labroides dimidiatus. The sequence continues at coordinate 18,162,051 of CM061158.1, forward strand.
TTCTTCAGGCAGGTCATTGGACAGACGTTGTTGGCCTTAAAGTTGTGGATTACTGACCTCAAACCCTCGATCCATTTCTGCAAACAAACAAGCACAAGGACTGAGGACACTGTAAACACACTGACCAGCTTAACACCACACACACACACACACACACACTGCAGTCAAGAAGGGAGCACAGTGATTAGAAGTGGGTGTCTATGGGGAAACAACACAGGCTAATTACCTGTCTCTTTATACACACACAAACAGACTGGCAAGTGCCCTGACAGGAACACACACACACACACAGATGAAAACACAAACAAAGAAATACTCAGCAGCCTGTTGCAGGGCTGCTAACAGTGACAGTAAACACACAGCCATAGTTTGACATGATTTCACTGCTAATTCCATCAACACAAACGTCACAGATGATGATACTCTGAACATTTTTGACCCTTCTGTTTTTCCGTCTCTGATGACTCACTCTCTTCTGCTGCTGCTGCTATCATCATAACAACATTAAGCAGTTTACAGGTGCAGCAGGGGTAGTCTGTTTGGACATATGGCGCACATGAAGCTGTGTTTGTGAGTGTGTGTTTGTGTAACTGTGTCTCTGCTGATGTAAATAACTGTCATCTTCCGAGGTTGGCTACTTAGAGCCACCTGCATGCTGCAAGGAGCTGATGGTGTCATGGTGTGTTTGATGTTCAGTGTGTCTGTGTAGAGAGACAAAAATAGCAGGAATGATTTTGTTTTAAATCACAGATGAGTATCTGGGTCCATAAATGTGCATGTATGTGTGTCTCTGTGTGTGTGCTCGTTTCCTCTCTACACATCAGGCCTCCCCGCTGAAGGCCGTTGTATGATATCACTGGCGGCCCTGAAGCAGTGAGTTCCCTGGAGTGCAAACATCATCTTTAACACCCATCTCTTCAAAAAATACCCTCATGGGAAACGCTTCAATATCAACACCATAGTGCCAAAAAAGTGATCTCTGCTGGCAAAAAAAAAGGCTTCTCACTTTCGATTTTGAATTTTGCTGACATTTTCTAGTCACAGCGAATGAAATGCATGAATGAAGGATTACATCAAAAAGATATTCATCGGGGCTATGAGTGAGATGTGGCTTGTATCATTCTAGCTACAGCACATCCAAAAAGTATTCACACACTTCACTTTTTCCATATTTTGTGATGTTACAGCTTCATTCCAAAATGGAATAAATTTATTTTTCCCCCCTCAAAACTCTACACACAGCACCCCATAATGACAACATGAGAAAAGATTTTTTTGAAGTTTCACGTGTACATAAGTATTCATAGCCTGTGCTCAGTACTTTGTTGATGCACCTTTGGCGACAGTTACAGCCTCAAGTCTTCTTGAATATGATGCCACAAGCTTGGCACACCTTTCTTTAGGCAGTTTGGTCCATTCCTCTTTTCAGCACCTCTCAAGCTTCATCAGGTTGGATGGGGAGTGTTGGTGAACAGCCATTTTCAGATCTCTCAGAGATGTTCAATCGGATTCAAGTCTGAGCTCTGGCTGGACCACTCGAGAACATTCACAGAGTTGTCCTGAAGCCCCTCCTTTAATATCTTAGCTGTGTGCTTAGGGTCACTGTCCTGCTGAAAGATGAACTGTCGCCTTGGTGAATAATATCACCACAGCATGATGTTCATGCTTCAAGGTAGGGATGGTATTGGCCAGGTGAAGAGCGTTGTTTGGTTTCCTTCAAACATGATTTGGAGATCAGAGCAGAGAATTTTCTTTCTTATGGTCTGAGAGTTCTTCAGGAGCCTTTTGGCAAACCCCAGGTGGGCTGCCATGGGACTTTTACTAAGGAGAGATTTCTGTCGGGCCACTCTACTGGTCAGGCCTGATTGGTGAGTTGCTGCAGAGATGGTTGTCTCTCTGGAAGGTTCTCCTCTCTCCACAAAGGACTACTTGAGCTCTGACTGAGTGACCATCAGGTTCTTGGTCACCTCCTTGACTAAGGCTCTTCTCTGATCCCTCAGTTTAGACGGGCAGTCAGCTCTAAGAAGAGTCCTGGTGTTTCTGAACTTCTTCCATTTACAGATGATGGAGGCCACTGTGCTCATTGGGACCTTCAAAGCAGCAGAATTTTTTCTGGACCCTTCCGCAGATTTGTGCCCCTAGACAATCCTTTCTCAGAGGTCTACAGACATTTCCTTTGATTTCATGCTTGGTTTGTGCTCTGACATGCACTGTCAGCTATGTGATCTTATAAAGACAGGTGTGTGTCTTTCCAAATCATGTCCAATTAACTGAATTTATCACAGGTGGACTAATATGCTAAGATGTAGGAACATCTCAGAGATGATCAGAGGAAACAGGATGCACCTGAGCTCAATTTTGATCTTCATGGCAAAAGCTGTGAATACTTATTTACATGGGATGTCTTAGTTTTTTATTCTTAATAAATTAACATTGTCATTATGGGGCATAGTGTGAAGAATTTTGAGGAAAAAAATGAATTTATTCCATTTTGGAAAGAAGCTGCAACATAAAAAAAAGTGTGACAAAAAAGTGAAGCCCTTTGAATACTTTCCGGATGCACTGTGTATTTTCTCAGGTATTTCTAACTTAATACAATATTTCAATACCCATTCATAGACACACAAAAAAAAAACACACAAAGGAAAAAAAAAAGAAAAATTGGTTTGTACAACAAACCTCTCAACAATAAATCAAACTTGTTTTGCTGAATTACCTGAGGTTTAGTTTTTAACTAAAGTGATACAATTAATTTCTTTCTCCTTTCAATTTTTTTTAATTGTCTGTTTTTGTGGAAATGCCGAATTAGAAAAAAATTCACCCCCGTACAGTGCGTGCCGATAGTGAAAGTAGCGATTCAGACAGGAGACATTCTTTGTACCAGGCTGTAAATAGGCTTATTTTGGCCGTGAAAATGGTTTTTTTTTTTGGCTTGGTGTGTTTGTGACTTCCGGTACTTCCGGAGCCAGCCTAAAGCGGACACTCGAGGAACAGCAGACTTTAGCACTTCCGCATTGCCTCATATTTTCAGACTGGAGGTTGCCGCTTGAATACAACACATCTTATATATACTCTCTTCTGTTTCTCTTGACAAGATTTCTTTTCCTTTATTTTCTCAAACTTCTAAAAAATAGCAACAAATAATAAAGATGTTGATATACATTGATGAATATAAACAATATTTTTTAAATGTAACCAGTGTGGCCAGATCCTTACCGAGCTTAATCTCTCTCTGTAACAGACCGACAGTGTTGTCTGATGACTATGTAAAGCCTGTAAATGAGCCGCATTGTTGAACGTGATCCTTTATTACTACAAACAGCAGCATTCAGTCAACATGCAGTCTATTTTAAAACAATCCCACACAAACATGTCACTGCGCTGAAGTGAATAGTCACTAGCATAGAAAACGACTATCAATCTCCAGCTAAAAATAGTCCAAAACAAATGAGCACTGTTTCAGAAAAATGGCAGGGCCCAGCAGTCTGAGGAAAACACTTTGCATTTTAAAAATCAAGCAACGCTTTTGTGACTAATTCTGAGATTAACATTCCCAATAGAAACAAATGCTCTTTGTGTAACAGACGAAAACCAAGACTATCTATTAATGGTGTATGTCTTTTTTTTAGGAGTTCTTGAAATGAAATATATCTAGAACACCAACCCTTTTCTTTGAAATACAACCACCACAGGCTTTTGTTTCTCTAAGTGTTGTGTTACTCATAAAGCTCCTATGACTGTCATTTCTTTTTTTGTCTTAGTAGGATCATTCTTCAAATATGGATCAGTCTGGCTCCAGGAAACTGAAATTCAATCCACAGACACAGTCATGCCAATATATGTATAAAAAACAAATGATGAGTAAGAGAAAAATCAGGAGGTGAAGTGATGAATATGGAAAGTCAGATATTTCTAGGAGCTTTTTTCTAAATAAGTGAGAAGAAAAAAAGGGTAAAGAAAGACGGACAGAGACAGAGCGAGCAAGCAAACTGAGAGCAACACAGAAAGGATGACAAAATAACAGTAAGAGCTGGAGTTCAGGAGGAACTGAAGGAGATAGATATGGGTAGAGGCAGAGAACTGTGACTCATTCCAAATGTGTCTATTTACCCGAGTGAACCAAGGCCAGATCTGCTGTGTGTGGGTGATGGCATATGAACCATTCACCTGGCAATGTCTGTGAATTAAATATTTGCTGTGTGGCTCTGTTCCATTAGCCTTGATATGATATGAAAATGATGAATGAATTAGGGGTGTACTCCAAATGCAAAGGAAGAGTTTCCCTTGGCGTTGTTTCTAGACCACATATTTTTCCAGACCACCATGCACCAAAGTCAAAGTACTACCTGAAGTATGTAAGAGTGATTTTTTTTTTAGTAAGATGAATCAGAAGACAACATGCAGCTTCTGCAACCGTGCTGTGAGCTCAAGGGCTGCACAACAAAATGATCTGTGTGGTGTTCCACACCCTCACAGCAGTGATCTGTGGAAATACAGAGCGTGAATGTGTTTACCCGGGCTGTGTCGGGATTCTCTGCCACCATGAACATGAAGCTAAGGTTGACGAGGTCTGTGCCACTGCAGATGCAGATGATGCAACCCTCCAAGTCTGCCTCTGTCCTTCCAAGAGCCTCGAATGATGACAAGATCTTAGGGTCCTGTGAAAGAAAGGAAGACAGTTTGTAAGAGACCCTGACAGAAAGATATTATAAACAGAATCAGAAAGAGATCACTGATTTTGTCCTCTAAATGAATCAAACTGGAGACAATGAAATCTAATTTTAAATGTGTTGGTATTAGTGATAGACTGTTGCTGAGTATGTTTTATATATATGTTTTTTTTTTTAATTGCTATTATGTTAGTTTTTATTATTTGTATTGTACATTCTTTAACATCTTCCTGCCCAAGAACCACAGATGAAAGAGTTAGCTTCATAGCTAACTGTAGCTTGACAGTTTGTTTGTTTTGCACGGACCCTGTCAAATAAACTAATAAATAAAAATAACAAAGAGAGAAAGAAATATCAGAGAGAAACATAGAGAAGCATCGCTGCATGCTTTGCAAATTTCTGGGAAGTGCAAAAATTAAGAGTGGTAGAGATCTTGAAATTATTGAATAATTTCTTCCTCTTCAGTGCAGTTGTGCAAATTGTCGAGGTGTTAAAAGGGAAGATGAATTCAGTGCTTACTGTATGCAATTCCAACAGCTCAAAGTCAACTTAAGAGGAACGACAGGGACGCCGTCAGGGAGAAACAGATTAAAATAACTTCAAATAGCTCAAAGAGTTCAGCTAATTCCATAGATGATTGAAAGAAGAGCGACACTCCAGACACCTCTTCATTAGAGCAGGTCTGAGAAGGTTAACAGGAATAGCTGTGAATGAGGTCCACGCCTCAGAAAGGTGCTGAGTAAGTGGTTCCTTTCAGGAATAATTGTGCAGATACTTTGGTTTATGTCTTAGTATGAGTCTTTGGACAAAAATGCACATTTGAGCATGTTTGGCTTTAGTCTAGTCTCAGTTAATAAAATGTTATTACATAAAATTATTTATTTAGCAAAACAGAAACTGGAATGAAGGTAGAACCAAGTATCTAAATATGTAATGTTTCACTCTTGAAGAACGTTTAATACCTTAGTTGAATGATTTGAAACTTTTTTGCTTTTTTGACTTCAAAGTAGGATGATTTGAATGTGTGTGTGTGTGTGTGTGTGTGTGTGTGTGTGTGTGTGTGTGTCTGTGTGTGTGTGTCTGTGTGTGTGTGTGTGTTCTTTGGCAGTCCCTACATGCAATGACAGGCATACTGGAGAGACATTCAGCACATGGCACTTTGGACTGCATCTTCATTTTTTATGAACAAGAGATGATTAAAACTGCTTAAGCTCTTGCTAAATATGCTGTCTGTTTCATGACACACTGCTCAGTGTGAATGGTGAGATCTTTTCTCACTCATGAATTACAAGTTTGAAATATTTTGTATTTTTGTGAGCAGAATTCCACATTTAAAACATTCAAAGATAAAATGTGCATCCGATAAGACATTTGGCACGTATGACAATTTTTTTTCCATTTTATATTTCAAATTTTATCAAGACCTGTGCAACCTGGTCTGTAGGACAAATGAACTGGAAAAAAACTATACAAAAAAACATAAGGGAACTTAAGCATAAATAATTAAATCATATGAATATAAAAATCAAAAAGAAGCCATAAGAAATGTTTGGGAAATAAAATCCAAAATTTTTAATAAGTGGTATTAATTCTAATCCTAGAACCTATGAATAATCTGCATGTAGTTCCGACGTAGAAAATATTAATGATGTGACACACAATAGAGGAAAAAAAACACTATAATTGGTAACATCACACATGAAACTGCATGAGTCATGGTCGCAGCTTTTTATATCTCCAGCAAAAGTCTTCTGTAACCTCCTGCGACCTCCAGTTCAATCAGTGTAAAAAAAAAAAGGACGAATAAAAGAGCAGTCAGCCTGCCGCTATCATCCCCACGAAAAAGCGTAAAGTATTTCTATTACACGACTGAATTAACAGCAACAGGCAGCAGGCTCTCCTGTCTCAAAGCCTCTGCCGGCAATCATCCAATACAATTCATCTCTCCTTGCACATTGGATTATCTGAAAGAGCTCTGGGGGCTTGTGTAACCGTGTTAGCCTCTGAGGAGAAGCCCTGCTATCAGTTCCTCTTAGTCTGCTACTTACAGGACAGCACAGAGCCTTTGAACAAACAGGAGGAGCTGCTATCAGGCTGCAGTATCTGTGTACGTGCCCTTACACATGTACATACACACGTCCGCACCGAGCAAACAGACCATCTCCTGCTGTCAACATTACACACACAACCTGGTAATGGTTATGTGTACAAATGGTGTACACAAGTGCCTCCTGTCAGGCTCCTAGTTTCTACTGGTTTGACTGGTTTGTATCCTAATTGGAGGCAGGCATCCATGTGGGTATTCCCAAACAGCTTTTATAATTCATCTTGTCCGCATGGAGACAAATACTATGATATCATGTGTCACTGTTGGTGCTAAATGACACAAATCAATATTTAATATGATGGGAAATAATACAGCTTTGACTTTCCACATGTCTGGACCCACATCAGCTTGACAAAAACAAAAGGAAAAACAGATAGCTTTACAGCTGCAATAAACAAAACAAAACAAAACAAACACAAAAGGTTAAAATACAGAAGTTCAGTTGGTTGATGAGTTAATACGTTGTGTATCTGTTTTATTAGTTCCCTTGATGTGTCTGGGGTTAGATTGAGGCCAGGATATTCATTAGAACATGGAGCTATTGCCTCTGTTAAGCAAAGAAAAACTAGTTCTCTCTAGATTTTACCAGGAGTGTCACCGTGGGAGTGAGACACTGAATGATCGGTGGGAAGGGTAGAGAGAACTGTGAAATCAGATGCACACAAGAAAAAATGTTTCCCAAAGTCTCACCTTTGGAACGGCTCCGACTCGTATGCTGTTGATGAGGGAACACTCCAGAACCTGGCCTTCCTGCAGGAATGATACACAGAAATAACATTTTTTAATAACCGGGAAAAAAATGATGAAAATCGGGATAGAAGGAGGAAAAGAGTTGAGAAACAGGATAAGCAAGTCACTTTAGATTTTGTTCAGGATTTCTGCAATCTTTTTAGCGACAAGTTGTTCATAAAAACTGTTTTTCAGAGTTTGATTCCCAGGGGAACAGTCTCTATTAAGCAAGTACAAAGTACGGATAACAAGCTATTTGTTGTTTCTTCGATGTTTAGCAGCACACCTCGGTAATGGCTGAGTACCTTGAACACTAAGCTAACCCACGCTAGCCGCAAACTGCAGAACAAATATGCTGTAAAATGTTTTTTTAAAGGGATTTGAAGTTTCTATATTACATTTAAATAACTGAATGGTCCTACTAAGACTTGAAAGTCTCCTGAGGGTTGACAATTATTTGTTTTATTTCATAACTGTCAAAAGTTACTGTATTTCAACACCTCATACAATTAATCTGTTATGGTGTTAAACTGTTTGCTCTAAACTCAAGACTGAGTTGTAAAAACAAAAGCACCTGTAACTACCTCAGGCTTATTTGTTGAGCTATTTCATTGATAGACTGTCAGTATTACATTCTTATAGTGGGAATCATGTTTTAATAGGAACTCGGCGATGGATGGTGGGGAAAAAAGATTTCTAAAAAATGTAATACAAACATTTGTTATTCTTGATGAAACAACAACACATACTTTTCTTAAAAAGACTGAAATCAAGTTAATCTCAAAATGGAGGCTGTACCTTTCCCTCACTCTTCCATGTAATGAAAAAGCCAAACTCGTCCACCATCACCTTACTGTTGGGCTCAAAGATGTACGGGTCCTGCAGAGGAGAAAGGAAAAAAACATTCACAGGGTTTTATTTGACATGGAGAGACATTAAACAGTCAACTTGTTGAAGATACACTTTGAGTCTCTACAGCCAGGCACACAGATGAAGCTCTTACTCATTTATTTCGATGAACCTGTCATCCTGAAGACACACACACAAAGTGAGCACGTGCAGTATGTGCTAAAACACACACACACACACACAAAGTTCAGAAGAGATGAAACCTTTTCCAAAAGCAGAGAAAGTCGGATGAATGTTGTTGCATTGAAGTGTTAAATGCAAACATCAGCGGCATGTTAGACCTCAGATAACCCTGTTTGAGTTTGATGTCGGTCTTTTTGTCAGTGTCTTTGATCCTGTGAGCCGAGGCACAGTGACGCCAACGTAAACTTTGATGTCCTTTCTTTTCGCATATGTGCAACCCACAGAAACCTCTATAAAGCTCAACGGGAGCATGTAAGCAGAAAATGTACCAGAAGCAGTCAATTTATTTTAACCCTTACGTTTATGTTGTGCTAATGAATGACTGTGCCAAAGTATTAGTGTATTAGTGGAAACGGATGCTGGGTTATGCACGCACGCACACGCACACGCACACGCACACACACACACACACACACACACACACACCAGTTATTATTAATTAAGGATGCTGTCTGTGTAAATAGGACTGAAGTGGATCGTTCTTTGGGTCATAAAAACAATTGACGATCCTATTTCCATTAAGACTTGAAGAGACTTGTGTAAGTGCTGTTAAAAGCCTGACTCCCTTTCATCTGAACCAAACCCGACAGAGGCTTTAGTTGCATGTCCTGAAGAAGACTCTGCGGATGAGATGGTCTTAAATGAGACCTGACTGTTAAAAACAAACAGCAGGACTGGCTACACTGTCAGACTGCTTGATCTGGTGATGCTGAAAGCTTTATGAGACGATTCAGTTTTTCCACACACAAGGGAGCTTAAAGCTCCTCTGATATGGAATCCTGCCCCATACTTTATTTCTTGTAAAAAGAAAAGAGTACAGCTCATTGTCTGACTACCATGTATGGAACAAACCCCAACTCTCTGTAATTTTGGTGCAGCAGACAGATTGCATTAAGTAACTCCATGTCAAGACTTTCTTGTTTGTGTGGTGTTAATCTCTGAAACATGAAATCCTTCAATTTTTTGATTAATTACCTCCCTGGAGCTGTGCCCACTCATCTGTTTCTGTGGAGTCTCTTATCAGTGATAGAAAGAATGTTAACACACAGACTTCACTATTTGCTTCAGTGATATGAAACCAAGAAATCAATCTTTTTTCAATGCATTTTAAGAAAAAAAAAATCTGATTTTAGCATCCCTGAAAGGCTCAGTAATTCACAAGCAAGGATGGAGCAAGGTTCACCACTTTGTGAACAACTGCGTGAGCAAACAGTCCAACAGATTAAGACAATGTTTCTCGTCGTAAATTTGCAAGGAATTCAGGGATTTCATCATCTACAGTCCATCAATATCATCAAAAGATTCAGATAATCTGGAGAAACTTCTGAACGTAAGCAGCAAGGCTGAAAACCAACACTGAATGCTCGCATTCAATGTTGCACTAAAGACCAACATCACTGTGTAAAGGATATTACCATGTGGGTTCAGGAACACTTCAGAAAACCATTGTCGGTTAATACAGTTCATCACTTCATCTACAAGTGCAAGTTGAAACTCTACCATGCAAAGACAAAGACATATATCAACAAAACCCAGAAACGCCGCCGGCTTCTCTGGACTCAAGCTCATCTGAGATGGACTGACACAAAGTGTGCTGTGGTCTGACCAGTCTGCACTTCAAATTGATTTTGAAAAATAATGGACGATGTGTCCTCCTGGCCAAAGGGAAAAAGGACAATCCAGATTGTTATCAGAGCAAAGTTCAAAAGCCAGCATCCATGATGGTATGGGGGTGTGTTAGTGCCCATGGCACGGATAACTTGACCATCTGTGAAGGCTCCATTAATGCTGAAAAGTACATACAGGTTTAGGAGCAACATATGCTGCCATCCAAGCCACGTCTTTTTCAGGGACGTCCCTGCTTATTTCAGCAAGACAACGCCAAGACACATTCTGCACATGTTACAACAGCGTGGCTTCGTAGTAAAACAGTGAGGGAACTCAACTGGCCTGCCTACAGTACAGACCTGTCTACCACTGCAAATGTGTGGTGCATTATAAAGCACAAAATATGACAACAGAGACCCAGGCTGTTGAGCAACTGAAGCTGTAAATCAAGCAAGAATGGGAAAGAATTCCACCTCCAAAGCTTCAACAATTAGTGTCCTCAGTTCACAAACACTTACTGAGTGTTGTTAATAGGAAAGGTGATGCAACACAGTGGTAAACTTGCCCCTGTACCAACTTTTTTTGGATGTGTTGCAGGCATCAAATTCAAAATGAGTGAATATTTGCAAAAAACAAAAAACAAAAATAAAACTCTGTTTTTATGTATGTTTCACACAACATCCCAACTTCATTGGAATAGGGGGGTTGTATTAACAGAGATCGTAAATGGCCAAACTAGTGATAAAACTGTTGAATTATCCAGCCAGAGTAGCAGTTCTTTCATTTTTCACATTTAAAAGTATTAGAATAAAAAAGCCACTACAGAAAAACTAGGCTTGTTTTTTGTGTCTGAAGTCTAACCTGTTTTTATCCTTCATCTACAGTCTGTCAATAGGCTGTTTAGTCCCCATGGAAACAAACCATCAGCCAGGTCTCAAGCAATTGATTTCTAATCAGTGAGAGGTTGAATGAAAAACACACACCCACATACACACATACCAAGGAGGCCTTCTGGCTGTTATCCTGACTGAGTAATGAGTGTCTCGTTGACCCCTGACCTCCCTTTATTTAGACTTGTCAGGAAAAGGGACAACCACCTGAAATATCTCACTTTGGGAGAGGAATTGATGGAACATTGGTAATCTATAAAGCATTCAAGCTGATTTTCACTGCACTAAAAATGAACAAAATGTGGCCACAATTAAAAATTGAAATTGGAGAGACAGAAGAACATTATGCATGAGGAACAAGGAAAAGGGCTGATTATTAAAACTGTTTCTGCCATACAGTGTTATAAATGTCATTACATCAGCTGGTTGGTCCTCAAAAGTAATAAATGTTTATCAAATGTGGAGATTCATGTGATGATAGAGGTCCTGATTAATGCTCTGATTTATACTGAATGATATGTAGCATTGCAGTACACCAACACACACACACACACATACTAAGACACCTGTGTTACCTGTCTCTACCATCTGTCACTCAATGGGGCATCACTCAGTGGATAATCATTTATGTAAGAGATCCATGCTGTTTAGCATTATTGTGTGTATGTTTAAGAGAGAGACTGATAAAGGACGTGTGCGACTGTGCTTGGACTCGGCATAAGTCATTTCAATCGAAGCAGATGTCCCCTGCAGGCGCTGTGTTTGCCAGGCAACAGAGCTACAGCGCTCTACTCTCTCTCTCTCTCTCTCTCTCTCACACACACACACACACAAACACAGAGATACAGAAAATGAAAGAGTGCTGTTATAAATGACATTGCTTTGCCACCATGAAATGTGGGAGTCAAAGGTCAGCATCAAAAACCTGCTCTGTTGATAAATGAAGGATTGTACCACAATAAGTTTCAAATTGAAGCTGATACAAATGTAACTATTATAAATCAATATCAGTAATTAGTAGTGTGAATGATAAAATGATTGAATAATGATTAACTGCTGTGTATGGGGGGTTGTGGGATCTCCCAGGTGACATCTAATTTTAGTCTTAAAGGTGACTGACACAGATCGACCTTATTAAGATTCAGGCCAGTCCTAACCCTGGCCTGCCGCGGCCTGGCTCATATTCACAGCAGCAACACACTGAGGACTCTCTTCAGAGGCATGTCGGCCCAGTTTCATGACTCTTTTTGACATGACTGTGGATTTGAGGATGCTTTTCCCTACGCGCTCAACAGATTTTTTCTCTTCCCTGCCTAAGAGGGATACTCCATCCTCCCACTGATACCCGCGGAAAAAGAGAGGACTGAGGGGATTTCCTGATGTTTGCAAAGGCAACTGTAACCATGTGTGTGTTTGTGAGAGTGTGTGTGTGTGTGTGTGTGTGTGTGGGCTGTGTGACACACTTTGCCTTTGCTCTGCAAATGTCCTAGCTGAGTGTCCTGATTAAGTTAGTTGAAGGAAATGTGGGCAAAATGAGAGGAGGATGTACGCGGGGTCATATGCATACAGAGCACAACGAGTTTCATGCTGTATTTATCTTAACTCTGTCACACTGTGTCAAAGCATGTGAATAAATAAAGTTATACCAAGAGATAAAACAGTGTTTGGTCAATATTAAATACCAAATGATCTTCTGTCTGATTTTACACACTGATATCATCTGTTTGTTTCTTTTGCAGCAGATTTGCTCCGGACAAGACGTCACCACACACCTCTCAGCAAGTGCGATCAGCTACACTACACCGACATCTCTTACTACGTTAATGAAGAATTAAGTCAGAGGAAACACTCTCACTGTTTTTTTTGTTGTTTTTTGTGTGTGTCTGTGTGCTTGCTAATGACTGACCTGGGGACAGTCACTGAGCATAAAGGATTATTAAAGGATTGGTTGTTGAACCAATGTCCCCATAACTGAGGTTACCGACAGAGTCATACACCTCACAGAGCTTTTATATGGTCATCATGGATTCTAAACACATGGAAATGTCAGGATATGATGTTGTTTCACAACTTACAAACAGGGTTAAGATTCATTTAGTGACTTTCACTGAAGTTTGGTTGTAGTATTTATGAATTGCTAAAAAAAATGCTGAGAGCTTACAAAGGTATCACAAATACTTCATTTACCTCATCAAACCTGTCAAAGGAGGCGCCTTCCTGCATGAACTCAGGCAGGTGCTTCTGCCAGTTGAATTCGTAGGACTTGGTCATGGCTGTTCACGAACCTGAATCACAACCAGAAGAGAGAAAAAGAGAAAAGCAAAGAGAGAGTAAATTAAACATCTGTTACAGCCAGGTTTAAAGACTCATAGAGCTTTTAGGGACAGAATGTATATTATATGATACACTTAAAATCTGTCCCCGCTCCTGTTTTCACAGAATAATGGGCTGAATTTACTGAACACAGCTTATTTCCAAGGCCCCACAGGAACACATGCTAAACAAAGTCTCCTGAGGGACAGAAAAACTAAACAGAAAGCCAGTTACAAATAAACACATCTGACACAAAGGATTTTGAAGTTGTTTTAAGTAAAAACACACATGCACAACTTGGATTATGGAAAAAGTAGAACAGATCTGATACCTCAGTAATCAAGTGTGAATGTCTTAGAAATGTGGCAGTCCTAAAAATTATGATTTTTTTTTTAAAGAAATTAAGTACTGTGCCCGATTAGATTAGCCATCTTCAAAAGCTGTAGACAACAGAGTGGGCCGTCAGAGTTTAAATCCAACCTGCGACTCTCTCTTCTAATTTCTTTTTAAATACATACAAAAGCCAAAAACCTGTATCTAAAGAGTAGAAAACAGTGGTAGATAATTCTAATTCTGGTTTGTAATTTGTTCTGAAGCTTTTTCAGATACTTAAAGTAAAATATATGTCGTATAATCCATGATTATATTTGTCTTTTGGGGGAGTTTCTGTGAGGTATGTGGTACCATCTATTGAAGTGAACACTTTTATCTCTACATAATATTCTCTCAATATATATTCAATTTTAAAAAAATAAGCTGTGCAGGCACTTTTTCAGAATTGTGCACAATAAAGAGTGTTTTTTTTATTTTCAGAGTGTTGCGAGTTTACATGGAATACACAATAAAGAGTGATTTTAAACAAAGTCTAGACAAGATAGAGAAATTCACATTAACATTAGTGAGAACTTTTTGAAGCAGAAACAAATCAGTGTCTGTAGTTATCAAATAATTTTACAAAGCTCTTTATGGCAATTGCTTGATAATGCAGTTACATATAGCCAAACTCTTAAACGCATATTTTGCATGTCAGCGTGGTGATCTTCTACAGCCTGTAAAAAAGTAGCTTCTTGAGCCTCACATTATTTTTAAGCACTGATTTAACTCACAAAAAAAACCAACAGGTTGAGGATATGTGACTGCTGCAGAGTAACTGAAGTGGTCTACCTTTACCCAGTAAGAGTCTGAATGTGCACTGTACTCCTCCTCACACACAAAAAGTCAGTTGGGCTTGGATCATGTGCTACACCCGCACGTGCCAAATCATGCAAGCTTCAGGACGGAGGAGGCACTTTTCAGGAAACTGTGATATTGTTCATGACACTCCAAATATAGGCTCTCCTGACGTCAGCCGCAAATGTGTCAGGCAAAACTGGGAACGTGACACACTATGTATAGTCTGGGAGTTCAGCCTGTATCGAGTTATTAAATGAATACTGGGAGATGTGATTTGACTTTGACTGGGAGGTGTTGCAGTCTAAAGAGCTGACTTTTGCTAACACAGGAAAACACATCAACCAGGCAAAGCTGTAACCTGGACTTTGAAAATAACTCAAAGGTGCGATGAAGGTGAGATTCTTTTAACATTTTTCCACAACTTTTAGTGGAAAAAAAGATTTGTGGATGTGAACTTGTCTCTGTATGCAAGAAACCTTTATTAGTGCAGAGATTCAAGTCCCACATCACATGCAGAAAACATCCATTTATCTATCAGACGTAAAAAAAGAGAAAAAAATAAATTAATGGGCAGGAATACAAAGAAAGATTGATATAGGAGCAGTACACTGCAAAAACTGACATCTAAGCAAGTGTGTTTTTGTCTTATTTAATGTAAGAATTGCCTTATTATACTTGATATGAGCCACATTCATCAGACAAGTCCAGGAACGTGTCTTATTTCAAGATATTAAAAGACAAAAATAAGGTCTGGATTACCTGCAACAAGTAAAAAAATCTGCCAGTGGGGTAATAAAAATTTACTTGTCAAGTTCAGAATAATGTCTAAATACAAGAAACTTTCACTTACTCCACTGGCAGATTTTTTTACTTGTACAAACAATTCAGAGCTGATTTTTGTCTTTGAATATCTTTATATGAGACATGTTTCTGGACTGGTCTGGTGAATGAGGCTCATATTACGTCTAAAAAGACATTTTCACTAAAAAAAGCACTTGCTAAGATTTCAGTTTTTTGCAGTGTAAGAAGATAATAAAAAGGATGTTACACTCAAAAAAAACATTGACTTTAATGTATTGAACAATATTTTCAGGGTCAACTAAACTGAACTTGAAATTATTTTTCTCACTAACCTATTACGTTTACATGGAACCAGTTGACATAATAAACTTAATTAAAGTCAGTGTTTCTTTTTTTTTTAGTTGGGTGTACAGAAGCTGGAGAAAAGAGAGGTGAAAAGGAGAGGCAGAGAAAAATACAGTGCATCTGGAAGTATTCACAGCACTTCACTTTTTCCACATTTTCTTATGTCACAGCCTCATTCCAAAAATGCAATAAATTCATTTTTGTCCTCCAAATTCTACATACAACATCCCATAACGGCAATGTGAAAAACATTTTTTTTTATAAACTAAAAACTCATATACTTAAGTAATAACAGCCTTTGCAATGAGGCTCAAAATTGAGCTCAGGTGCATCCTGTTTCCACTGATCATCCTTGAGATATTCCTCCACCTGTGGTGGTAAAATCAGTTGATTTGGATTTATATGTTGTTGTTTTTTTTTTTAAGAAATCCAAAAATATCAAATAAACTTTTTACATTGTCATTATGGAGTGTTGTGTGTAAAATGAATGGGGAAAAAATGAATTTAGTCCATTTTGGAGTGAGACTGTAACATAACAAAATGTGGAAAAAAAGTGAAGCACTGTGAATACTTTCTGGATGCTCTGTACATGCAGTGAATTCAGATTAAGATATGAAGGCAGTGAGAGGAAGGGTAAAGAGAGTGAGAGAGAGACAGACAGAGGGTGACGTGAAGTGGAGAGGTAAAACAGAACAGTGGTGGGCGGGGGGAGATGGACGAGGTAGACGGCTGTTTGTGACAGCAGCAGAGAAGAGGAGGGAGAGGAGAGGGCTGCTTTTGATGTGGGGATCACAGATCAGAGACAACATCAGCAGACACTAAAGAGAACAGCAAGCACACAGGGTGGGCAAAAGAACACACCAGGCATGACAAACGCAGATGAAGGAAGGCCTTTCAGACGTCTGTAGGATGTCATTATGAAAATACAGAGATTCAACATGGCTGCACAATCATTCAGGAGCTAATGAGAGCTAATCTAACCCCTGTGTGCAGATTCATCAAGATATAATGACTCTTGATGAGCTGTGTCATAACTCTTCAAATCTATGGCTCTCTTTGTCTTTGGACTGAATGGTCATGATTGTGAATTGTAAATACCGAGTAAACTGTGATTTTAATTATACAGTGATTTTCTTGTTTTGTCATGAACATGGTTTAATAGAAGTCATGATTATTTATCGCTTCTCAAGGACCCGAGTCTTTATATGAAAATGATTTAACTAAATTATTATCTTGGTTATTCTTCTTTGACAGTGTTTTTTTGGTTAAAAACGTAGGACATATCAAGACAAGCCTTTGGGATATGGGCCACAATTGAGTCTTTCTTATATTTTGCGTCACAAAACCTCTTTACAGTAAGCTCTCCCTTTGTAAACAAACCAACTTTTTATACATTCAGTAAAAAGCTGAGGGGGAATATTTTTTTATAGTTTTGTTCCATGCAAAAAATACATTATTCCTGCATGGTTACATAACTGCTGTAATAGATATCTAAGGCTCAAAGAGAAAAAAATACATTCGCCCAAAGATGAGGGAGAACAATGACAGATCATACAACTACACAAATGATACAACAGTTCAAAGTGTGACATGAAAGATAGACGCAAAGTCTGGTTATTACACCCAAATACACCCATCCAGGAAAAAAAAGGATCCAACCTCATAAAAACTCATTCCTCCACCATCTGTTTTGTCCTACCAGGGGATCACAACATAGAAACACACATCCTGTCAGGGGAATGAAAACACAGATGCACACTTCCTGTGGAGATGAAGAACTGAAGCCAGGCATGGCGCCAATAACACAACCCACAGAGAGAAGGTGAGTGTAAATAGGCTGCACCCTGTGTAGATTATTAAATAACACTAAACCAGCGTGAGAGAAATTATCTATATTCCTAAACCTGATTCTCAATGAATCACATACCCAATTTGGACTAATTGGGCTGTGCTGTCCTGTCTAATTGTAGCCTAGATCTTGCCACTCTCAACAGTATGCATTAGATAACATTTTCCTCAGTGGGATGAAATCGGTCCAATTGTGGCGCGGCGCTCAGAGGTTCTGTAAGGCCATGGCAGAGCTCACACCGGGCCTCTGAGCTCCTGGATGGGACAGTGCACACGTGAGGAGTCGAGGGAAGCTGAAGAAAGCGAAGCGAGGTCCGAGCCCCCTGTCCAACCCCTGACAATGAGATAATTACGATAGATAAGAGCCTCGTGAGGCGCTCCGTTCCCAGCTTCCTCATCTAAAATGGCAGCTAGGGTAACACCCAGCGGTCCCACACCTCATAAGCTAAAATTAGGCTACTGCTACATCAGTCAGCTAGTGGTGGAAGGGTTGACTGGGGACACGCCGAGATGGACGGGAGTAAAAAACACAAACAGTAAAGAACATCTGATGAGCCTGGCAACATTACAATGAGCATGTTTTGTAGCTCTGTCAAAGCAAGACAAACTAGAAACAGAGACAAAAAAAAGCCTTTTAAGTCAGCCTCGCCATCATGCCTCATTTGATCTCACAGAGCTAATCATCACCTGATGCTTTTATGTTATCACCCTCATGCATTCATTTACTATTCAACCGTATATCTGTCTGAGCTTATGTTTTTGTACAATCTTGGTAAAAGACATGCAGTTGTTAGGAATGAGGATCTTCAAAGGAGTACAGAAAAAGATAACTCCTAGCAATGTTTCAAAGTAACCTAGGACTAAGAGGTTCATTGAATCTTCATTTTCCAGCTCATAAAGAGAGTACTTATTCAGATTCTGGGAAACCCGTGCTGTGATTCATTGGCTATTAAGTACAGAAACAAAAAATCCCTTGTTGGCGGATTTTGAGGCTCTTCCTCCGTCTTTTCTAATTTACCTAAACTCCACATTAACTTTGCGATAAAATAATTGTCTCTTTGTAGATTTTAATGGCTTTATCTGTTCTCTGCTTTTTTATATCACATTGCTGTCTGACTTTTATTTGCCTCATAACTTGACTATGGCTCTATGGTAAATGAGAGTTCCTCCTCAACGATCTCTCCTGTATAAATAAGGGTTTATGGAATGAATCTACATCGTCAGCACAATAAAGCTCACCATTAAACCACATACTAATAAATCAAGACGATATCACAAACATGTTCTCATACCACAGATGTTTTCTTGACTGGAATAATAGCCAGAGCACTGCAGTATGTATTTGCTGCAGATCAATCATAAATCAATTGGTCAAGAAGGCAAAGTGAACCGTGATTCAAATTTATTTGAGCTGTACTTGAACTATTAAAAGAATTTTAATTCCTGTTCAACGAGATTCTTCTCTAATTCTTTCCTCATGTGGCCTCAGAGGAAGGTAAACTGTTTTTTCTCAGTCTCACTCTTTGTCTTATGCAGCTGGTCAGAGTTAAAGCAGCAGATCAACAGTTTTTATCATGTAACCTGACAGTAATTGCCCAGGTGTGCATTGTTTGACCAAGTATGGTCTGACTGAAAAAAATATCCATTGCAGTATAAGCTGTACCAAGAACTATTTGCTGACCCTTGTCTATCCACTGAACATATAATATCTTATATACTTTTCAGGGCTAAAACTGACAACAGGATATCATTTTCTTTCCTCACCCAAGACTCAAAGCCAATGTGAAAATTTGTCATTTTGCAGTCTCTGACCCAGAGTCTGATAACCAACTTAGAGGAAAAGAACAGAAGGATTGTTACTCGCACTTGCATGCAAGAACCTTATTGGTTTCAATCATCATCATTAATTAAAGCTAAATTGTTGTTAGATAAACACTGATGGATTCTGGGATTGCATAAAGGACAGAATGTGTTCCTACCTTTGTGCTCTCCACACAGACTGTTTTCCTAATTACAGTAAAAGCTTGTAAAAACATCAATAGATGGGACTACTTAAGACGATTTGAAAAGTACTCTCTCCGGGAATACAAGGAAACTTCCCGTATTTTGATAAAATCTGTAAAATCAGGGAATTGATTTTGCGGGTCAATTTGTTAATTTGACATCTTGAAGATCTAATAATTTGGCATCCCTTCCCCAAAATAAAATGGACCTGGCTTTGAGGCATTAAATATTAAAGCACATTAGTAATTATCATTACCTGGCTCAATCTTGTATCTATTTTTAGACTTGGTGAAGTAAATTAGCCTAGATTTAATCAAAGTCCTCAGAAACATGTTTGCATCTCAATTCTTTGTTGTTTTTTTTGTTCTCAATATCTGTGATTTGTTTGCTAGAGCTGGGCCCTTCACTTGCTGTTTCCATGACATCTGTGACAAGGTGAAACCAGGTAAAAACTATCACCTCCGATTACCTTTTAGATTGAAAAATACAAGAAAGGCTTTTTACGATGAGACTGAAGTTTGCATCTGTATTTTGAGTAACAGCGTTTGTTAGAGTACAAGTAGAACATCTGAAAATGGAAAGAGTGATATTACATTGTGTGACTTATTTCTAGTGTGCTGGTCATGTTGTTCTGATTCAATGTTCTTTTGTGAATGTGCTCCTATACATACATGATAGAAAGCCTGCTAACCTCATACAGGACATTCTAATAATGTTTTTGATTTGATCCAAAATGAAAGAAAATCTATATAAACAAAGGCATATTCCTTCTGATTATATCATTCTTGCTTCTCTGGAGGAGTGAGATGGGATTTAGGGACGTTTAGAGTTTTAGAAACATTGTCCAGATACTCTGCAAAAACAGAAACATCATATGGTTAACTGTTAATCTGCACTGCTGCACTCCTCTCCCAGCCATAGAAAGCTTCAAGAAAAAGGAGCCAGAAGTGTTTTTGTACAAAATAAACATGCTGTAACAGTAAAGTCTGATTTAATGTACCATATGCAGCCCTTTGCCCGGCCTATGTTTAAATTTGTCTTACTGCACATAAACATTCTGCGCAATTACATTACTGTCTCACGACTGCATCCGGGTCTTTAATCATCACTGAACATGCAACTGTCATCAAGTTTAATCTGTTTGTAGAGGATATTTGTCTCGACTTCTGGCAACAAAAAAAAAGAGAAAGTGAGGACACGTCCCACACAGCTCCTGTGTTTTTACAAACAAAAGGAACCAAACTACCAACAATGATGAACAAAACAGGCTAGATAAGAAGGAATGTTGTCTTAGTGAAGCATAACAAACCTAGATGCAAATGAAAATACAAAAAATCTGTTTGGTTTTAGGGCTGTAAAATTTGTAATTTCTTTAAATTAAATTTTTCTGAGATTATGACCTTTCACCCAATGGGAAATTAGGTGGTGCAGCCGAAAAATTGTGGATGGCAAGCAGGAACACAAACCTCCTTGAGCAGAAATGGATAAAAAAAAAGGGTCTTTTGATTGAAAAAATAAGTTTGAAGCTCTGCCAGATTTTCTGTCAAAAAGACCAAAGTTTTTTGCACAATCAATTTCTGTGCACGAGCTGCCTTTTAGAGCCACCATAGATCCTCTAATTTCCAAATCTAGACACTGTTTTGCTTTATACTATTGAATCCCATATAAACTGGTTTGGAAATAAAATTAACTTGAGTTTAGAGTATCAAATAAGTATGGGATTCATTTCAATCAACTATAGAAATTCTGCAGCTAATTAATATTAAAGAGGATACTGTACATCCCAGCATGCCTCCCTGCTGAGGGCACTTAAAAAGAGATAACTGTAAAATATTTCCAACATCTACCATCCGCACTATTTCTTTATGTGCATCTCTCTCTCTCTCTCTCTCTCTCTCTCTCTCTCTCTCTCTCTCTGGTTACCCATAAATCCTCCTCTTTCACAGGAAGGAACAGAGCAGCCCTGAAGAATGAGGTCATCTTGGCCATTCAACTTCACTGACACTGGAAGTGGAACAAATCCACCAACACTATCATTTTCTTCAGCACCAATCGAATTGATAAAAAGATAATGACAGGGAGCCTTCATCAGTTTTTGTTTAAGAGCCTTTACAAACACCTGGCTGTTTATATAGTTAAACAAAACATGGCTTCCTTTCGTTCTGCTGCTACTTATTGCAAATGACTAACTCTGTACTTATTCAACTTTTTCAATGGATCAGTAAATCAGTAAATGATTGACAACAGTTGAAACTATTTTTCACCAATAACAAACAAGGTTTGTCACCCAACACTCCTCAAATGCTAATTTGAATATGATTAAAGTTATATTATCATTCACATGTTGCATGAGATGTTCTTCAGTGTTTCATACTCCTCTAGAGATCAAATCACTCTCATGAACACTTATTTTCTTCTCTTCTCCTGGAATGTCAGTCACCACAAACAGGTTGTTTACCTCAATGCAAAGAGCCAACACAACAACAAGTGTCAAAGGTCAAATCCCACTGAGGCCCTTTAATTGAACAACCCTTCTAATTAAAATTAATCATTCTCGAGCAAATTGCTGCACACGAGTCCCTTGGCAATGGCTCATTAGGGATAAACACTGAAAGCACAGAAACTTGTTTTTAAATGTTGACGGGAATATCTTTTTAATATTATAATCGGAAAGAACAGTTAATTTTGTAGCATGTTGTGACCATAGACTGTAAGAAAAATGGACGTCATCTTGCTTGGCTCAAACTGAGGTCACCACAAAAACTTCCCCCTCTGGTGGCTGGCTGCAGTACAAGACAAAAACTCTGCCTCTCTATTCATTCAAGATGGGATGTGGTCAAACTTTAAACACCTCGTAGAAAAGTGTCTCACATCCGTATGCTGTGGTGATATTTAGATATTATTGGGCTGCATTGTGCTCAGGTCCCCTTTTTTTCTGAAATGTTTCTTTTTTTATTAGTTATTAGAGGTTAAAAACAGGGTTTTACGTCTCCTTTAATGATGATTGACAGCTGACGTTCATGTGTAGTTTTTCCGGGAATAATAAAATACATCGGGAAGGAGAGTTAAGAAGAGATTAGATGGTCTGAATAAAAAAAAAAAAAAAAAAAAAAATCTATATTTTTGTCACTCATTTCCACTCAGATTTTCCCAGAGTTCCTCATTAGTCTCTACTGCGCAGACTCTTGGTGCACAATGGCGGCTCCCAGGATGGAGGTTTTTTGGCTTTAAAACTGTACAATGATAAAAGGTGGAGCCATGCTGTCCATTCTACATACAGTCTATGGCTGTGACCTGCAGCAGTAGAACATTGTAAGTGATCTTTTATTTTCATTATGCAACAAATCTTAAGTACTTCATTCTTGGTAATAAATACTCTTTCTGCAGACAAAGCTTCACATAATCCAACAGTTAAAAGTGTTTAACATATCAGCATCATCTTATATATTCTACTACATTACACTGTCAAACCTTTAAAACTGCATCAGAAAAGCAAGAAGTTGTCAAAGTTATAGCAGAAAACCAGGCTGATCCTGATCGCTCCATCCATATGTGTAGGCTGCAAACAAAATAGTCTTTTTTTCGTTGCATCAGCCTCATGGCATCAAAATAATGTAAGTGTTTCAACCACAGTTTCTTCTTGGTACAAGTTTTATCCAAAACTTAAACAGCATCCCTGTCGATGCTCCCAGGGGCATCCATTATCCACACCACTCCTCAACACATTTATCTCTACCGCCTGTATGATGCTAAAATACCAAAGAAAAAGCTGATGAGAAATACCAACATGTCTTATTACTTTTGTACTTGCTTCAATCCCTGCCGAGAAAACAGAGCCCCTAGAGTGTGCACACACACCTGCAGGGCTCTGGCACTGAGTGTGATCAGCAGGGGGAGGATAGGATGAGAGCAAAGGGGAGGAAATGAGGAGAAACCCAGAGGCCAGAGGGAGGTAACTCCTGCAGACAGCACACTGTGAGGAGAGGGTCATGGTTAGGTGTACTGTGCAAAATCCCATCTCATAGCTTGTGCTGCTGTTGTATTAAACTGCATTACGCTGTAAGGTTTCCTTTCTTTTCCTAAGTGTTGAAATCCCTCAATAATCTGTAGAATTCTGCCGTAAATATTCAGTTCTACAGCTGAAATAAGCTAACAAAAAAAATGAATTATGGTAGTGTTTCAGATTAGATTACAATGAATCATTTTAGAGGTTTTAAAGTATGTTATAGAAAACAACTAAAGAGAGGAAGCAACAGTTAAAGACGACAGCTCAGGCCACCTGCTTTAGTCACACAGCTTATGTTTTGGCCTCTGGCATGACAACCACCAACCAGGATCCACACATAAAAAACACACATGCACAACATCCTGGAAGGAATCTTCAACAGGTTCCCCATCTAAGACAACACTGATTCCAGACTGTAGACAGACTGCAACTCTCTGGCTGTGGCAGGTTTCTTCGATTGCATTACCATGAATTAGATTAAGCCCTGCTATATCAGATAAAATCCAGTTAGCACGGAGCTTCACTCTCACCCATACTTTGCTACACGTCAGTCAGAAAACACTAATGCCGTGAGTCATGGAGAAATAGTATAAAATTGCTACTGTTTGCAGAGAATTAAAGCTGTCTTTAATTCAATAAAAGCCCTCACACTGAAACTGTGTTTTACAACACCAAGAAGACCTCTGATCTCTGAGCAAACACCACATATGGCGGTGGAATCAATGCTACTATTGCCTGCATCTGTTTTGATATTTCATTGAGTCATTACTCAGCAGGGTGGTGTAAAAGGGGACAGTGATGGCTGTGTAAACAAGTACTTAGCTGTACAAGGATGAAGATCCTGTGTGCGTGTGCACCTGTTTTTGAACTAAGACTGCTGATTTCTTTGGCTTTTACACATCTTTGACTCAACTGCAACATAATACAGCATGCCAATTTGTGGGCGATGTGTCTCTACAGGAAAACTGGCATGCATGGAACAAATTCTGATCTGTTTGAAGGAATAGAACTGCAGGACAGAGAAACCAGTGAGGGAAAAGCTGAATGGTGAGCCCAATCTGTCATTATTTCTGAACTTCTCCTTCTATTTGTTTGAACTGATCCACATACAGGCTCTACACAGCTCACTAACTTTTGAATGTCAACTTTTTTTACTTCAGGCCTTTCAGCAGTATGTGACTTTGTATGTGGCCATGTCTGTGTATGTCTGTGAATGTCTGCAACTCCATGTTTGTCTGTGTATACACCTGTTTGTGTCCATGTATTTGTTGACTTAAGTATTAAAGCTTATTTCCTTTAGGCTACTTAAGCCTCTGAGCCCAAAGAGTCACTACAAGGGTTGATACTAATACTTAAAAGCAGTGGCCCTACAGCCAACCAACCACTTGACTGCCTGTTACGTTTCTGTCAGCCAATAAGTGAAATTATTTGAAAATAAATAAAAAGAAATATAAATTGAAACAACCCAACACAGCCCACTTTGCCTGTGGTAGTGAAAGAAAAAGCAAAAACAGAGAAAACCAATTTAATTTCTGAATTTTGAGAATGCAGGCCAACTCTCTGTTGGAGCATTGGCTGGAGCTTAAGTTTCACATGTTTTACTCATTTCCCATTTTCAGTTATTTTGATAAAAAAGGGTAAATTTGGAGGTGGGAATAATCAAACTAATAATGATTTTAATGGTATCATAAGAATGTTCCCGTGATGGTCCTGTGTTGTTGGAGTACACCCATAAAAGAAAATGCTGCCAATTTTACCAACAATATTTTCCTCACTGTGTTGAAAGATGAACTGGTCTACACATTAACTTGTTAAAACCCCTCAATGACTCAACCACTGGTGGACTGCAAACAGACTTGTACTGATGGCACCTCTCTTTCATTTGAGAGTATCCCAACTAACCTGAGATAGACTCCTGAATGAAGCACTCTGCTGCCGAAAGGTTTTTGTCCCTTGAGTACTGGTAAATGTTTACATACATTTTTTTATTCCTCCCTTGTGTTTAAACAATTGTGCCAGTGAAGCTGATAACAGGTGGATCAGTTTATTGTATCAGTGAATATGAGCAGCCTCACAGTGCTAATGTGTCAGACTGCAGATATGAATAAAAAAAAACATTAACTGTATTTTTCATTTAATCCTCTCTCTCTCTCTCTCTCTCTCTCTCTCTCTCTCTCTCTATATATATATATATATATATATATATATATATATATATATATATATATATATATATATACATACATACATACATACATATATATATATATATATATATATATATATATATATACATATACATATATATGTGTATATATATATATATATATATATATATATATATACACATATATATATATATATATATATATATATATATATATATATATATATATATATATATATATATATACACATATATATGTATATTCACAAGTTACATCAGCACTGAAAGTTTGAGTCTTTACACCTTTAGTTAACAACACAACTGCATTCTCAAACCCTAAAACACCAAAACAAGCACTTTTATGATCCCACAAAAAACGCTCACTTTGTGCAAAACATGTAGGGGAAAGTAATCAAGCAATTGACAGTTAACCCATTGGCTGCCACTGATGTCTGCAGACGTTGATTCGATTATAACAGTTGACTGCCAATGGCGTCTTCAGACGTCAGTTATATATTTCAACAGGAAAGGCTGGGAACAGCCTGGCACAAAATATTCTGTGGGTCTCGTAAGATTGGTTAAAATGCTGTAAAACGGTTGGCAGTATGGGTCTCTCTTCTCTCAAAATGGCTGGCAGCCAATGAGTTCAATTAAAAAAAAGCAAACTTCCCACTGTCCAATAGCTGACATATGCCTTTCTTGGGTTAATAAAGCAGTATTCAGTGTTTGTTTCTATGGGACTGCGGTTAAGGAAGTAATATGCTGCTGAAGGGAAGAATATCTTTTTCCACATCAAGTGACCCTCTCTTATGCTCTTCTTTGCCTTTTATAGTTGAGGATCACCCTCATGCTCTTCACCCGCGGGTTACATAATTAAAATGAGCCTGGGATAGAAACTGGCTGTCTTTCAGTCACACACACTGACGGTGACCAACACTGGTGGGACAAAACACATGTTCACATAAGCATTTAAAGCACATGTACAAATGTTACACAAAACGGATGTAGTAACACTATGTTTTTTCAATATTCAAGCTGTAAAGATCTCCTTCAGTTTCAAATACAAGTCCTCTGTGAGGTCAGTCTCCCTATACTGCACAACAGAGCAGGATGTAAATGATACCATAAAACACACAACCATACTGGGAAGCACACATCCACACTCACACAAAGTTCTATATATAGTCATCCACTTCTACCCTCTGCCAAATTGAGTTACACAAAGAATTTAACACAAGGCCTAATGGACGGAGCAATCACCTAATAAATGATGGCCTCGAGCCTTTGTACAATGGAATTGTGTGTGTGCGTGTGTGCGTGTATCTGTGTGTGTGTGTGTGAGAAAGAGTGAGTATGCATGTTGACCTGAGGGCCAATGACTACCCTCACTGAGGGAATGCCACGGCCCCACAGAGGGAATGAGAGCAAAGGAAGGAAGGAGGTAAGTGGGTAAGGGCTGTCCCCAGTTTATCAGCAATCTTAATCAGAGTTATTTAGAGTACAGCACATTTTACTCTCTCTCTCTCTCTCCCTCTCTGTTTGTGTGTGTGTGTGTGTGTGTGTGTGTGTGTGTGCGTGCGTGCGTGCGTGCAACTGTGTTTGTGTGACTGTTTTAAAAGGCTCTTAGTCAGGGAGTTCCCTGAATGTAATGAGGTGGAGGGGCCAGGCTGGTGCATTAGCACACTTAGCTGATATCTGCGACGGGGACACAATTCTGTGGTCAAAGCTTTGTCTGCCATCTGTAAACACAGCGGCTCTGTATCTGCACTACTACTGTTTCAATAGAACCAATTCAAAAGGTATTTTAAGTTAATGAGGACAATAACTAAAACTTTTAAAATGACTAAAAATTCAAATTTGCAACTCATACAATACAAAATTATCCACAGATTTCATTACACAGGACAAAGGATGTTCAAGATGGGTCTAACACCGTCAAACATTTGTTCACATTGCACCAATAATGTACCAGATGATTATTTACATGCTGTATGGTTCTGTGCACCTGTTCAGAAGTTTTGGCTCCAGGTGTGTGAGGACCTTTCAGCTTGGTTCAAGTGTATTATTCCTGCATGCCCCACACTGTGCCTTCTTGGAGACCTGGATGATACTTTCATAGACTCTAACGCTGCACACTTAGTCCTCATTGCCTTATGCATCGCAAAGAAAATTATGCTCTTGAATTGGAAAAGCAAAAATAATCTGTCTACCAACCAGTTTAAGACTCTTTTTTTAGATTACATCAGCAATGAGATAATGTCTGCCTCTTCTTCTAAGCACAAACTGGAGGGTGTTAACTCTCCCTGGTCCCCTGTGATTAGCTCCATCACATAGTCAGGCAATAGGTAGGGATCTCACTGCTACAAGTGGTTGGATGAAGGATGCTCTGTGGCTCAGAGTTTTGTCCTGGAATGAGGAAAAAAGGGAAATTTCTGCAGGAAGCAAAGCAAAATTTAAGCAACAGATTACTTCGACATTACACTACGACTCTTTCAAGTTTTATGGCAGCTCATGAAAACATAAGGTGTGGGAAGGAGGACGTGAAATAAGGATAGGCTAATAAGATGGGCTATCAGAAGATCCAAACTTAGACCTCAAAAACAAACTGGGAACCCGTTCTGACTGAAGTCAAAGTTGAACACACAGATCTAGATGCCGCTGCCTTCAACCCTGAAAGAGTTAAATAAAGCACCTTATGTGATTTTAACGATAAGCAAACTGTCAGATCGTCAAAATCCCTGCTATTCTCTGCTCTCTCAGTCCCTCGACCACTCACGCTGCACGTCTCTCTGCCTGACCCTGATAACAGCAGGTGACAGAGCACTGAGGAGGGGCTCTAACTGTGTGAGCTGTTGCATGAAATGTGGTAAAATATATAAATGGATGCTCATTTAGATCCAACAGTAGTGATATTGGGCGTAGACAGGTTACATAAACTTAATTGAAAGGCTCAAATATATTTGTCGACTTTTTCCGACATTGCATCCCTCACGATGTGACTATCGCAATTTATCGTGTAGCCCTAGTGGATAATAATAAGTCTTGCAGCTGACACATGGAGGTACCATAGGACAAGAAGATTAAAACAAGGTGCAGAGGGGAACGCTGTGGTCATGGCATATTAAGTCTAAAACATTTCCGAAGTATACTTCTGTCTTCTCCTTGAGAGACAACATTAAAATCAATAGTATAATTTTCCAGGAGGCATGCGAGGACACAGTCACAGTCTGACTAAAGGATGAGTCCAATTATAGAAGACAGTAAATGGACTGATGTTTCACTCAGAGGTGCTGAAGGTGGGTGCAGGGCAACCTGCACAAGACAGTTAAATTTGGCCCAGAAGTTAGATAACTGCCCTTTATAGAGGAAAGCCTGAAAAGTGAAAATACCAAATTATCCCCAAATTAATTTGTTACATCACAGACTGTGCTGCTGCTCTGCACTCTGTGCGTGTGTGTGTGTGTGTGTGTGTGTGGTGGTCTCATTTGGACAGATTAAGAGGTCAAAGGTTCTGTTTGCCCAGCTACACATTCACGAATGAAGACATTTCAAGGGCCAGGTTTGCCCAAACATGGTCAAAAATATGGAGGATATACACATACATGAGCACACACACGCATACACACACTACACAACATATTCTGCTTGGCCTCTGTGAAGTAATTTAAACACCTCTGAATATCATTTGTATTTTTTGAGTGTTACAGAGTCATTGAGTCCAGTGTTTGTGCACATTATGATGAAAACACTGTGGTCTCTCAGTGCATGCATCAAAAGAATCAACAAGTTTATCATTACAAAGTATATTTTGAGTACGTCACATCTAAAAAAAACAAAATAAGAGGTTTTTGCATTCATCTCAAAGGGTAACATGGGGACTATGGGATTACCCAGCATGAGAGGAAAGGAAAATGAGTAATAAACAGAAGCTTGAGATTTAAAGACCGAAGGAATTGAGCAGGGGGAGGGAGAGGCAGTTACTCAAAACTATGGGATTTCTTTCATTGCCCAAATAAGTACCTATTAAAAGTGAATTTGTGCCCTGCTGAGCTGCCGATAAGGCAGCTTGAAGAAAGGGGATGTGGAAATAGAACATGTCCATATAGAGAGGGGAGCTGTGGAGAGAGGGAGCAGGACATGGGCAAGGAGGGGGGCCAGGGGTTAAATGCTTCCCCAGATTGTGTGCTTTCCACTGGCGAAAACCCAGTGAAAAGAATCCCCAAGTCCCCACTGACTGACTCACCCCGAGGGCCCGCTGCGATTTTGATCGAGCACAGGCAGCTGAGCTGCTGCCCAAGAAATTACAGCTTTTAAATCAGTTCCACGTTCAAGTGCCATGTTTACCAGTGTTTGAAAACACTAATGATGAGAGACTGGAGGACTTTTCATTAGCTGAGAGTTTTTAACCACAAGACTGACAGAGGAACAGAGGCGACCAAAATGGAAAAGGGAAAACCTTTCTTGACAAACACATCACAGATGTTGCTCTGCTCTGACACTATTGGTCTCCATAGCAACCCTGCCGGCCAGTAATAGCCTCTAGCTTGCCTGGCTGCAGTGGCGTCATCAAGATGCACACACATACACCACGGACACACAAACAAGCAAACGTCTGCTTCTAAACGGGATCCCAACGGCTATTCATAGAGACAGAACAACTCAGCTGCCCACCCAAACTAACTACCCCCTCAGGCCTTACCAGAGAACACACACACACACATCTAAAAACAGACATCAATCACACACATACACACACATGCACAGGCATAAAAATGAATCCACAAATTCCTTCAATTCTTGTGTACAAGCCCTATAATTGGTTATAACAGATATCTTAGAGCTGGCTTCTGTTTTTGCTTTTTTGGGTACAGGCCCTCAAAAAAGGGGGCATGAGTAGAAAGAATCAAAAGATGTGTGTATTCTTTTATGAAGGCACAAACCAAAGTTTTCATAGCACCTCTGAATAATCTGGAATACAGCTGATTGCCTCCTGTGACAGACTCTGTGTTTTTCTGAATTTATTTTTCCTTTGTTTTGAAAATAGCCCTGGTGTCAGCAGGTGTCCCAGCACTGGAACACACCTACTGATTATTCTATATGAATGTAGCGCTCATCATTTCTAACTAAACTGAGAACGTTTTTCTCCACTAAAGCTTCATTTACATTTAATTTAGTCTCTGTCTTCTATGAAGAGAGGTTAAAGATGAGGTGTTAAACAAAAGAGGTGTTTCAAAAAGTCTGGAAAAGGTTGCTTGTGCCAAATTCAACTCATTGTGCTGCTCTTTGATCACTGTTAAAAAAGACAAAGCTATCCGTATTTTAAGTTGAGGTGATATCACACATAGCACCTGGATTAGACACTTTTACCTCTACCGAGAAACACAGTTGGTTTAATCTTAAAATAGGTGGACTAATTTAGGCCTTCACATGCCACATTACTATCCTATGATGCTGTTTCATGAACAGTGGTGTTATCAGACATGCCTCTTTGACAAGCCTAAAATAAAGTACCAGGTAGTGTAGCGTCTGTGCCTGGTGATGTCTTTATTTCCAGTTCCACAGCAGAAGTATCCCCCTTCACCAGACTTAAACACCCTGCAGTTATAAGTGGGCTTGAACTCTCGCTTCTACTTTACATGCAAGAAAAAAAAAAAGCAGGCAAACTGGCTGTATTGGTCACTAAATCATCCAGCAAAATTTGAACATCCCTAATATTTTATCATAGTTATCTGTCGCTTGATTTGTGACACTTGAGTGTAAAAACAGAGCCCTGTATGTTGGACATGGAAAGCAACCTTGCGATAAATTTAATGCACCTATGAGTTGTCATTAAAACCTCAGCTTAAAAAAATCGAATGTGCAATCATACTGCTCTGCAGTGGCAACCAAACTAAATTTGTTGTTAAAGCAAGGCATTTATCTGACAATAGGGTTGAAAAACCTTGACCGCCTCTGTACTGTATAGCCTGCAGTATGTGGGAGGTAAACAGCAGAGTACTTACCAGGTAACAGACAGAGGGACAGAAAACTGAGGGGAGGGGGCACACTGGAGGACAGCACTGGACCACTCTGAAAAGAAAACAAAAGAGGAAAAAGGCAAGGAAGAGAGACAGAGAGAGAGAGAGAGGAAAAAAAGTGGGGGAAAATCAGAGCGAAAAAGAAATTAGCAAAGTGTAATTTGCAAAGAGCCGACTCTCTGCACACTTCATTATTCAGCTTCATCTTGTACACTTACAGCAAGATTACAGATACTTGTGATGCCTTCAGGGGAGACAGTGACACACAAACAAGCACGTCTCTACACAAGCACATTCACACAGAACACACACAGGGGTGTAATCACTCTACCCCCCTTGTGCTCCTTGTCCTATTTGGCTTTTGGAGATTTTTAATCATTCCTCTGGCTTCTGCTTAATAAACTTTTAATAGGAAGCTCCTTCCCTTAAGAAACGCTGCCATCGTCAGAAAGAGAGGTGGAAATGAGCTGGCAAATTAGACAAACGGCACCACCTACGCATACGATCTGCTCTGCTGTAGCTTTCAGAGGCAGGTATGTCACTGAGGATAAGAGAGTCTGCTAAAAGCTTCAGGAGTAAATGTTAAGGACAGGTTGGGTCAAAGGAGCAGGTAGAGAGAGAGTGAAAGAAATAAAACTATAGACAGCAAGGAGGATAATCCTCTCTTGGCAGGCTTTCTTATATCTTTATGTCCGCACTAAAGGCAAGACGAATTCCTCAGCATTCCTGAGCTTAGCAGTGACTGTGACATCGCTAGTGTCTCTCTTCAGCTCATCATCATTGCTCCATCCTGCTTTGCTCAGTGCAGGACAGGAACTGTAATGCCTTCTATATACAAGCCCTTAGCAAGATTCACTTCACCAGATAAACACAGACACAGCAGGATTTCAACAGCTAAATGGGAAAAAGCTGTAGTCGTGCAGTGTATTTACATCCAGGCTTATGCTATCTTTGTCTAAACATTTATTTTTGTAAGCTCCCTTAAAAAGAGTATCCTGTGACCAGCCCTTTCTTCCAGTTTGCAGAAGTTTTGTTATACAGAATATTTTTGGTCGATTATGTGTGTTAGCATGTTTTTAATGAGTTGAAAGATTTGATTTGCAGAGGTCAATCCACTCAGGTTTAAAAAATACACCGATCAAACTGCCTTACTCAGCATAAAAGGATCTTATCTTGTGAAACATTTTCCACTTCTCCATTCCCATTGTTCCATAATTTAACTCAGCTCTCTGTTTATTACTTCCTGACTGGCTATTTCCTGAAGGATTTCCTGAAGGATTCCCGAGGGAACCATCTCAAGAGATACTCAACTATCTGAATCTCATGAGCAAACATAATGAGACTGAAAAGTCTAAATCTGACTGTGTGGTCAAACCTCAATCAAGATCTCAATGGTGTCCGTTTGCTAAAGGTTGATCCAAGTGTACAAATTGTTCAACACTAAAAATTTAAGACTTCATTATCAAGGCTCACACTTAAGGGAAGCAGGAAAGGTCTTCTTGATTACTGATCAGGTTTTGCATCAGAGCAAAATTTTAAGGGGATTCCTCTAAAAATTAAGAAATTGATACCAAAAATAGAAACATGTTGTCTTTCATGTAACTAATAAAAACATATCTCTTTTAATATCCCTTTTAAATGCTTTTATCTTCAGTTGTTTTATCTCATTCATTCATCTTTCATACTATTTATCCTGTTCAGGGTCACGGGGGCGAGAGGCGGGGTACATCCCCGACTGATCGCCATTCAATCACAGGGCTGACAGAGACAGACAACCTTTCACGCTCACACTCACACCTACAGGCAATTTAGAATCACCAATTACCCTGATGAGCATGTTTTTACACTGTGGGAGGAAGCCAGAGAACCTGGAGAGAACCCACACATGCATGAATAGAACATGCAAACTCCACAGAAAGGCCACCAGGCAAACCAGGATTTAAACTGAAGCCCTTCTTGCTTTGAGGCTGCAGCGCTAACAGTTGCTCCACTGTGCAGCCCTTATTTTATCACATTTTATTCAGTTTAAATAATTTGATTTTTATCTCATCTTACTGCTTTTACCCCACTATCTTCTTAAGCTATCTGACATCTTTGGTCCTCTTTGTCTGATGTCATGTTGTTCAGTTCTCACTCCAATGTCCCATGCTGTTTTTGATATAGAGTTCTTATTGGGTTCTTTTTTTGTGTGTTTTTTTGTTGTTTATACCAAGCAGCAAGTGGAACCAGTACTGGAAGTCACACACCAGGCCAAAAAAAGCCATTTTCACAGCCAAAATAAGCACCTTTACAGCCTGGTACAAAGAATGTCTCCCATCTGAATTGCTAATTTTACAAACAGCACGCACTGTATGGGGGGTGAATTTTTTTCTAACTCGGCAGTTTCAACAATATTAACATCGTCAGTTCATCCAATCAGAGGCACAGCTCAGATCACGTGACTATGGAGCGTCCTATGGCTGTTACTGTGGAGACTCACAGCCTGCCTCATTTCCAATATGGCTGCGCCGGCCGTTTTGCTACGAAAGTCTGTTTCAGAAACAGACGGCTGATGTCACGGAGACTACGTCCATTAATTATAAGGTCTATGGTTTTTATGCACATTTCCTGTCAATCAAAACACACATAAAACCCTTGTTTTTAAAGCTGTTACATGCATACATTTTCTATTATTACTATTATTATTATGATTATTGTGCAGTTGTTCAGCTGTAATCATTATAACATTCTTTGTATCAACAGCATTACCAAATCCTAAACTAGGACTAATATCACTTTTGATCAACGTAGAAAGCAAATATCTAAATAAAGAGCCATGTTGCCCATCATTTATAACCTAATAAAAGATACACGAATCTGACTGTTTCTGTATTTTAAAGACAGTATATTGTTCAGAAGTAAAAAGCATTTACTGTACCGGGAGTGGGTACAGCTCAGACTGAAGTTCTTGGGTTCAACTCTCAGTGTATCATTCCCCCCTTTTCTGACTCCATTCACTGTCCATCTCTAAATAATGACATTAAATCCTAACAGAGCGTACAATAGCAACCACTCCTGTCCCTGTGAGAGGGAGAGTGATTCAAAAGGCTCAGAATCACTTTGTTAGGCTCTTTCTAAGGGCTCGAATAGATGGAGTGTGTAATTATTTAACAATGGCATGAACTGAAATAACTGCACCTCTTTGCTGCTGTTAATATGAAGAACAGCAAGACACCTCCATTTGTGTTAAAGGAACATCATAACATTGAGCTGCAGCCGACCAAAATGACATGTTCTGTGCAAGATTTGATTCCCTTTCAAAGAGCTGAACAAAAACAAAATAAAAATCAATTAGTGATCAGGAACTGATTTTAGGGGTCAACATCTGTTCAACATGTCACTGATCCATTCAGTATTGATCCTGCTCCGTTCTCTCAGTCTTTGGAGTCCTCTGCTCCATCTATCCATCTCTATCCTCTCCTCTTCATGTGGATGGGCCTCTCCCACCGTGGCAGCTCATGAGGATCAAATATTCGACATGTCAAGTGGCCCCACTGGCTGAGAGCTATTCACAGGCCTCTTCAGTCAGGGGAGAGGATCAGTGGGTACGCTCTGCACCAAAAAAGGAAGCCATGTCATGTGTGAAGAACCCGGTATTTATGTTCTGCTGAGCGTTTTGGTGAGAACCAGTGGTAGGATCCAGAGAGATAGATAGATAGATAGATAACTAAGTAAACAAACAGATGGACACAAAGAGAAGACTTCATTAAAATTGGGATGTCTTCCAGTAGAGGCATCATTTAATACGCTCTCAAACAGAGATTCAGCTGCTGGAATCCCCTCAGGCAGGTCAGAGCCAGGACAAAGGGTAGGCTAAGACGAAAGTCCATAAGGTCTTTTACTAAAGTAGATTTGATTTTAGTCGGCAATGAAATCAGCAGTTAAAAAGATGAACAAGATGCGGCACATTTTTATCAGAAAAACATGATCTCAACAGGACAGGACCTCTCGAAAGAGTAAATACCTTTTTTTTAAAATTCATAGCCATGACTGCATCCTTAAAGACTGTCTGTAGCTCAAATACTGAGAAAAATACCTCTGCTCATTCTTCATACGGTCTCAAGCTAATCAAATCAAGACCCAGTCATCATCTACCTTTACTTAAAATGGAATGAATTTGGTTGGAACTTCAAAATTAGCCTATACAATGGCTATGAGAGCTATGACAGTGTGGTACAGCTAGACCAAGCATGGAATAAACAGTGGTTCCGCTATTTGAAATTAAAGGATTCTGGGGTGTTGAGTGAAACAGTGGTCATATTTTAATTACAACACAGTACAATCTTAGTGCACAACACATAATTTCCTTTGGAGTGTAAGATTATTCTAAAGCTCTTCACTGAAAACAGTTTATAGAATAGACTAAACTTCTGCACACTGTCGGATATAATAGTTCTATTTTATCCATTTATCAAAACAGGACAAGAGATTACAAAGTGAAACCTCTTGTTGGTTCTTCAGATGCTGCAAAGTGGAGGTAATGTAACCATACAAATGTGTTGGTTTCTAAAAGTAAGACTTGCTCATTTAGAACACAGAATAATTGTACTTGCCAAAGCGCTACCATGGAAATGCTTCACCAGAAACACAACCAGCAGATTCTAACGATGGATATACAACATCACTGAAAAGGTGGATGAACTCTCTACCTGATTGGGACTCTTCCCTTTTTGAGTGTAGGTCAGAGTATGTGTATTTTTAGAGTGTGCCATTCCAAGTCACATCCAGCAGTGCAAAAACAATTCCTTTGATTAAGGCAACAGGTAAGAGGCAGGTAATCTCACCCCCCTTGGAGCCGGATTTAAATAGAGGTACACTGGCAGCTCCACCATCATCAGTCAACCAGCGACAGCTCTACAGGGGAACCACGCAGGGGTGCTGATTAAAAGGACAGCCCTGTTACACAGCCAAACACACACACACACACACACTCCCACAGGTACCATAAGGTTGGATATGGCAGGGGAAGTGACATTATCTTTGTATCCAGGAATAGCCTGTTCTTAAAATAGCACATGACTGCACACTAACTTTTACATACATGTATACAGGACGATCTAATGTTGTTAAACAGTATGAGGCCTAAAATGTAAAAACGTACCTTCATATCTTGCAACAGCATGTATAAAAGTAAATAACTAAAGCCCAGACGGTGGACAGGCACCACAGGGTTTTCTAGGATTGCTAAGTTGTGAAGATAATGACTGGAAGATCAAGAGCTAAAAGCATATGTCCCCGCCTCAGGATATCGACCCAGCCAGTACCTCAACATGCAACTCTCTGTGGGACTCTGTTGGCTGCTTTACCGCCATGAACAGCACCTGTCAGTGTACAGAGAGTATTTTACCTGTGTCACCTGAGTGTCTGCTATTTCTTCATTTCTATATTGCTCTTCAGAAAGCCACTGTGAGGGAAATCAAACATGCCGTTTCTCTGACCAAAGGCACCGGATGAGAAAACCCCACCCCTTGTTTATCACACAGCTGTGTTCTATCGGGGGCCAAGTTTCTTGGAGCATCAAAACAGGGTCAACAGATTTAAAAGTGCCGAAGCAGTGGGATCTAAAAAATGAAGTTCATTC
Organism: Labroides dimidiatus; assembly: GCA_030710495.1. Lineage (NCBI taxonomy): Eukaryota > Metazoa > Chordata > Actinopteri > Labriformes > Labridae > Labroides > Labroides dimidiatus. The sequence continues at coordinate 18,199,441 of CM061158.1, forward strand.
TATTGCTCTTCATTCTATTTCAAATGGATTCTGTTAGACGTTAATGTAAAGGAAAGAACAACTAGACTGTTTGCACAACATGCTGACTGTATATAAGGAGGGGCAACATGTCTCCATCTACTTCCCCACTGAACAGAGGTGAAACCAAAATTACCCCTGCTTCAGATGTCGTCATCGTGCACATTTTGAGCCTGGGTCAGCACTGCAGGTGCTAACTTAGGAGCCACCAACTGACTGCCCCACCAATCAAAACACACATTAACCGAAGTAACAGTAAAGATCTCATGGGTCGGTCCGGCCTACAGTGCAGCAGCTTCTCATGTTAGTTTGTAGCTGACACTCACAGTTATGGAAAGTTCAGTGGCTGTTCTGGGAGTGTTTATCATGTTTTTCTTCACTGTGCTTCAACAGTGCCTGTCAGAAGCTGTATTTGTTAGCAGATGTGTAAACAATGGCACAACCCAGTTTTGGTGTATGGCTATTTGAAGTTCTCTTAAAAAAACAAATAAATGAATAAATAAATAAATGTAAATCAAAATGAAAAAATATAATTAAAATTACAGAAAGTGTTTTTAAGAGTAAACTAGTTTGCATATTGCATCTAAAGTTTGACCCATTCTCCCATCTTTAATTGAAGCTTTGACACTTTGATTTCACTTTTGGGGCCCCGTTTTGTTGTCCAGCTACTGTCTTTGGTACCAAACTGATAAAACTAATACATACACCCTGTCATGTCAGTGCAGTCAATATGCAGCTATACCAGTAAGTCAGCTAGCACTAGCGGAACGAAGATAGTTAAGTCTATCCAAACATACCACAATCCACCTTGTGACACCATCAAAGTCCACTCAAACACAAACCAAGTTGCCTTTTTGAGAAGCCTGTACCCTAGAGTCAAAATGACATTTCAGTGTTCTAATGGAGGTTATGTGTTCACTTCTTCCAGTCATAATGTTTCCAGAACATGAGCTGAGACTACAGGGATGCTTTTAGCTCACTTTTTTCAGTCTTTGACATTCTTTGTTATGCTATGCTTAGATAACCTGTCGTCTTTGGTGATCCATACATTGTTTATACATAAGATTAGTCCCTACATTGTTTATACATAAGATTAGTCCCTTTATGACATTAGAAATATTTGTCCCATCATTGATTTTTCCACAAAATCACTATATTTTGGGTTTGTTTTCTGAGCAAATTTTGATCATTTTGGGGTTTAAAGGCTTGTCTAAATGTTCTGCATTCCTCCACTTCTCTTGTTTGAAAGGCGGGTTGTCACTTTACGTTACGTTCTTGTCATTCTCACTGAATACAGTGAAGAATACATTGGAGGTAAAGACAATAGGAAAGGCATCCTGAGAAAAGTAGAGAGCAATAACGCAGGACAGAAAGGCAGCCAGACAAAGAGAGAGAAGCAGAAACGAAAACATTCTACACACGCGTTCAATTTTCCATTTTTCTACCTTTTCTCTGTGATGCTGTCAGGAGCCAGCGCCCTGAAAGCAAAAACGTGAAAGAGGAAGGAAGAAAGAGTAAAATCCAGGCAGTGAGAAAAAGGTGTGAGAGAGAATTTTTTCACCTGGTGAGTCAGAGAGAACACAAAGGAAGCATCACATCTTTTTTATCACTGAGTGATGGAGGAGTGTCTTTAACAGGGACAAAATTAGGTCTCTGCACACTCACAGTGGGAGAGCACATCTCCCCTTCAACCAATGTAGTGTTTCTCCTTGGTTTACAGACTTTTTTTTATTTGAGGGGGGGAGGGGTCACAGACAGTGACACAAACACACTCAAATTTATGGTGTTTTTGTTTCTTCTGATGAAAACCAGAACGTTGAGATTTGAAGAGGTGCTGGAGACATTTTCATCTCAATTAGAAAAACAAGAAGGTGGGCATTGTGGTGATCTGCTGCTCACAGGAGGAGGAGTGAAGCCATCTTCACAGACATGACCCTGGGAGCAATTATTAAAGTTTTTTTGTCTTTTCTATGTTTCTTGTGTTTGTTGTGACATTATTTTTACCAACTCTCTGTCCACACTGTGTTTGTGTCTATGTGCATTGGAGAGAAACTCTGCCGTGCATGATGCAGAGCAGAGGAGAACTGTGAACACGCAACCATATAGACAGAAATGATTTCCTGTCATGTCAATAAAATAAATACCATACCTACCTAGTGTGTTCAATACATGAACAAGGTATGGACCTGATCTATAAGAGAGGTAACCTTAAACTACTTCTGCTGTGATCTGGTACTATACAGAAAATAAAATTAACTACGGCTGCAACGATAAATCACTAAAATTGATTGTTAAGAGCGTCAACCTCTTTTTTTTCCCTTTTTCTCTTACTGAATTTAGGATGTCGCATGTAAACATGAGCACAGCATTGTGGAAGTGAAGCCGGTATTTGAGGTTACTAATGATACACTTATAATATAGTGAAGAAACTTCTTCAGTGTGTGTGGACATTTATATCAAGTAAAGCTAGAAAGCGTGTTAAAAGCAAACTGTGCATCATCTTCATGGCGCACAGGAGCTTTATGAAGCTAACATTAGCATTAGCTGCGGCAGAGACTATTATATCTCTCTCCAGTTCAATGCACAGACACACACACACACACACACATACGACCGCCCCCTCTGTCCATCAGCCAATCACATGCATACTGTCTCATACAGATCCCTGTCATAGGTATCAGGGATAACTGACAGGCTAACAGCCTCTCACATAACTCTGTTATCAGTCCAACACATTCACTGACATTAGGGAAAACTCAGTTACTCCCATAACAATATCTTTTCATTTCACTTTAACTTCCTATAACTGAGTATAACAGGAACAAACACATGTAATCCAGTCCATGAGAATACATTTTGATATTTCATTCTCAAAGAGGAGGTCTGACTGAACTGTCTTTTCTGTAGATGGTCTTTGTGTTACTGCTCTTTATGCAAATAGTAATTATGATTTTTTCTAAGCACTGTTTACACTGTTGTAAAGTGCTGTGAAAAATACTAGTTTCTGAAGAAAGGAAATTTAAGACAAAATATGTATGTTTTATATCCGATTCATTGATTAATCAAAAAATAATTAGCAGATTAATTGAGTATCAAAATAGTTTTCAGTTGCAGCCCTAAAATTACCTTGACTTTTGGGGATCACATTAACATCTAAGATATCAAGGATTCACCTTCTATTTCTCAGACAGTGAAGTTACAAAAAGTGTTAATTCCTTGTCACATGTAGTATTACACTGCACTTGCTGCAACAACGGTATCAACAGGTTTTAAGGCCAGATCACCCAGGACCATGAACTACAGATCTGCTTCACGGTAAGTTTGTGGCATTGGGTTGATATTACAGGAAAATCCTCTTCAGGTTTGACAGTTACTGTGGTAAAGTTGTAAATTATATGAAGGACAAGGGACAAGAAGACCTATTTAACCTGAAATATCCAACAAAGACACTGAATGGAGCCCATTTGAAAGCATTTGTTTTAATGTGTTTTCTTTTATTAACACCAAGAAATCAACTTGTGTAAAATAACCGTTTCATGTTCAGTTTTCTTTCCCTGTATTTTCTGTTTGTTTGTTGTTTTTTTTTCCATTTTATTATGTTGTTTTTAGAAACTATGGCATTCATTCAATGACACTCAAGTCACTCATGGGGAATTCATGAAGCTCCTAGAAAAGGGATTTTCCCTGAGTTTATGTTCAGCTCGTGCAGCTTGCTAAAACTCTACAAATAAGTTATTAAAATTGTGTCCAAAAGTTCATTCATTTAGAAAAAAATAAAAAGTAAGAGTAAGATTTACAATACCCCGCTCGCAATGTGCTTCCCCTGCTGACTCTTTTCTAAACTTTAAATTACTTCTAGAGTTTGCCGTGAAAGCCATCGGATGGATTCATGAGCTAAGCCCTTAGGTTTGTTTAAATGACATGGGAGAAGTGTTGGATGAAAAATGGCCAAAGGCTTGAAATATTTGGAACTGGTCGGCAACCCACATAGGGGAACTGTTTGTCTGTTTGAGCCGTTGTTTATCCTTGGCCTAAAATCTGTTTGTTTTTCCTCACTTGTAAGTTCAGGGAGCGCTCTTTAAAATGTATGGAATGTAAACGCCTGGATGTAAAACAGAAAATTAATTTTGTCTAATATGTGAAACAAGTTAAGGCACACTTGTATTAAATAAACTGCTCCAACTCTGATGTATCTGCATAAAAGCAGACAGTCGTCCTCATAGTCATTAGATTATGCAAGAAAATAATAAAATAGAGACAATTGTGCTGTGCTCCATATTCCGCTCTTCAACTTTGCTAAGCAGGATAAGTGATAAGCTCAGCTGCTAAATGTTACATAATTGCTTGCACTTGTTTTCTCATACAGTAGTGGGATGATTAAAGAAGCTTTTAATGGCACATGCAGCACACATGCTCGCACATACACATGTACACACTCCAGGCCACACAACATCTTTTTCTGCATATCAAGAAAGACAAGAGCAGCGCTGTGGAAGGAGGAAGAAGCCACATTCCTGCTGTTAATCGAGTCATCTGATCTGACCAGCCAGTCATGTGTTGGAGCTGAGTTAGAGGCTCGGCAGCTGCTGTAGGCTAGCACTAGTTTACTCTATTCTGCTGTTTTCAGTGAGCCAGCTCAGTCCCTCTGAAACAACCAGAAGTTGCAGCTCTACAAGGTTTACTGGTTTCGTATAAAGTTAGATTTAGATTAGAAACTTTGCTGCTGACGATGTCAAAAAGTGGCTTTGGCTTCACTACAAACAGAAGACAGGGATCCAAAAGGACTGATAAACTCTGAGTTTATCAGTCAAAGTAGATTTGAATTTCTTTCCACAGTTTTTATCTATTTTTATGTCTTTAAGTATAGCGCCAGTGGTCTCATGTGTCAGACACAGCCTATTTATTAAGAAGACATTTAAGCAGGGTACACACATAAATATTTTCTAAATCTTAAGCAGCTTTTTATCTGTCAGAGACCCCACACATCAAGAAAATAAATCGGGCATTGAACAGTTTTGATCGTACCATGTGTGGGATGCTCCGATAACCTCAACACAGCTCACCACACTCAAAGTCTCTGTCTCACCACTGATCTTGAATCTTGTCCTCCAAGACAGAAATCTCCCATGACCAAACGTGATCTACAAAAACGTAGACAACAGGTAGCAGCACATGGCTAACACCAAACGCAATATGGAAGAGGACATGGAAGAGGGAATAATGGTGGTTTTGGGAATAATAACTAAACCCAAAAAAAAAGAAGCGACTGTGGAAAAAATCTGAACTTTATCTGTTATCTGAACAGGTCAGCCATGTTTGATTTGTTTACGCCTGCTTCCTCGTCCTTCAGTCAGCTCAACTCCTGATTGGCTACATTCCATTCTATGTCACAACTCATGGAGACTCAAGTCAGGGTAAGTTGGCTTTGCTCACACACATGAAGATTTTTGGACGTGAATATTGAACAAGTTTAATATCTACGATTGTCGGCCCTGACTCGTTTCAAAACCAATTATCTGGATAAATTCAATCGTAACACACCTCAGACCACGGGGTAATCTTATAACATAATCTTATAAAACTTAAGATAATCGGGCGTTGTATGTCCTCGGTCGGGAAGAGGGAAAATCGGGACAAAAACAGCCCGAGAACCGTCAGGTGTGTTCCCCGCTTTTGGGTTCCACAAACATTTTGTGAACAATGGAAACTAACGTAATGTTTTAAGAAGCTCAGCACTGAAATCAAGCTAGCATCCCTTTGCAACTTCTCTTGACATCTTGTTTCCTATGAACATAATCAGAGAAACACCAAGAATATATTTTGTGGCAATGGAGATTTTTTCTGTGATTTAATCAGTTCATTCGCTGGGTCCTTTTATTTTGCACGAGAGACTTGAAAAATGGTAAAAATGAACGTTTGTTTTTCCAAGAAGTGGGTCAAATAGAGTTCTTCTGTGCAGAGAGAGAACAACAAACAGCAAAGTTAATCGAAGAGTTTGTATTCAGTCATGATGCTGAAAATTTCTTGATTACTGATCTAAATCAGTTTGCTCATCCCATAGTCAGAGCTATTTCTCTCATTGTGTCTAATTTCTAATGCATTGTCTGTGAGGCGGTGCTTTGATTTGGTTTAGTCTCTCTCTCTCCATCACCAAAATAATAATAATAAAAAATAAACAGACAATATATAATCAATAAGAAGTTCAGTGTCTCAGAGGGTTTTTTAATTTTCCTCTCAAATATTGACAGTGTGATGAATGTGCTAAGCATTTTGCTGACTTCAATCCTTCTCGTCACTGAATTGTGAAGCTCTTTTCCATTCTCTCTATTACTGAGCTGGCTGGGTAATAATAGCTATCCAGGAGAGGATGGTGCAAAATCAAGTTTTGCATTCTGGAGCGAAGGTCGACAGTTTAATTGGAAGTGCAAATTGCGTTCACATGTATCCCCACAGTGGATTGAGCCACGGGTAAAGTGAGTGTGCACACTGCGAGCGTGTGTGCATTTAAAAACGAGAGGGAGGGACAGAAACAAAGAGCAGGGGTGGATGATAGCTCTCCTGTTTAGCAGCGATGTGTTTTAGAGCCACTGATGAACCTGAGCAACAATTAATTAAATACTGAGGTGTTGGTTTTCTCTTTAAACGTCTCACATGAACCAGGATGTTACCTCTGCCTGTTACTACATCAGCTGAACTAATGCTGCCAACTTTTTTTGAAGAAAAGGTAAATATTGACTCAATGACAGCAGCTCTCATCAGTTGGTGTGAAAGTAAGCATCTCTCTCTCTCGCTGTCTCTCTCTCTGTCGCTCTCTCTCTCTCTGTCTCTCTCTCTCTCTCTCCCTGGCTTAGAGTCTGCTGAGAATACCTCTGTCATTAGATTCACCCTGCAGCCACATTTACCCTTGTAGTGAAGACATACTCTCTCATTGATTTCTCTTTTTCTTTAAGCAGCAAACACTGTGCCAGCAGATTTATATGCAGCATCTGGACAGTCATGTCTGGTTTGATCAGCTGTGTTGTATTTGAAGTTGAGACTGAAGGAGCGGTGTTAAGTTTTATTCGTGTTATTTAATAGCAGAGGGTGATGCCGGGATTAACTCAGCTCAGCTGAGTCAAAGGCTGGAAGAAGTGAGCATTCGTGATGAAAAAGTGATTCATGTGGGATCTATGATGTTCTCGTAGCAAGTGGTCACCCTGAATGACCTGATTGTTTATACCTGATCCTGAAAAAAGTCTTTGCTCTCAGACTGAAGAAAAGAAAAAATCTATTCCAGCGTGTCCATCGCCAGGTTCTCATCCCAATTCTAACAATGTCTCAGGGAAATCAGTAAACGTATGTTGGTTTCCTCAGAGCTCAGAAATAAACAGGTTTAATCAACGAATAGGATTCTCTTGTTATGAGGTGGTTAAGTTTTACACTCAACCCTGAGCAAACCTCTGTTCAATGTAAAGTTTGCACAAAGCCTGGTGACCCAAGGTGTTGAAAGACTGCTTTATTCCAGGATGTCGAGCAAAGACACTCAAGAAACGTGTGGTCATGAATTTGACAGCAGCAACCCAAGAACACATGCTTCAAAGACGGTAACACAAACGGTATCAAGTCCTAGTATTTGCAGTCGGGTGTGGCCTGAAAAATTTCATATCAAAGAAATAATACCCGACACATTTAGATGACACTGTTAAAAGAGAAAAAAAGGAAAGGAAATATTTTAATGTGACGGCATTTTCTACAGTGGACCGAGGCCCATTCTTTGATTCAATTTAGATGAGTTTTCATAGTCATTCATAGTGTTTCTGTTTTATTTTTTTGTCAACCAACTGTGAGATTAAACATTCTTTCATCTTAATTTGAAAATAGGGAGTGAAAACCTAATTATATATTCTTGTGTAACCCAATGCAAAAATACATTCCAGAATATTATAAAAACATCTTCCTATCATCTTTCACCTTTTTCCACAATTTCACTTTTGATATTTTTGTGAAGCAGTTTTCTTTTTACTCTTGAATTACATTTTTTCCAGAGCGGCTCCTTTTAAAGTGACACCCCCTCTGCCTCAAGTGTGTGTCACACAGATGTATTTCAGTGAATGTCAAGGTCTGAAATGCAGCTGAGGGAAGGACAACAATTCAGGGCCCCTGGTCCATGCAAACACTTGCAGTAGGAGCTGTTTTAGGTTTGTTGATGCTGACTGATGCATGGCTGCTAACACTGGATGAACCTGATGGAGTTTATGAAAACATTACTCTCTTCCTGTAACGTTTTATCTTTGTGAAAGAAGAAGAGACTATGTGGTGCTTACAGCACTGTTCTAAACAGATGTTTGTATTAATGTGGCACCTTTCCAGAAAATAAGAAAAAGAGGAAATAGATCCTTCACCCTGTTACACGCACAAGTTGAATAAACTGAAGCACTGACTACAAAGGGAGGAACTTTGTTCCTTTCTGTCAGTTTTGTTCTAATTTACAGACACAATAATAATAATAAAAATATTTACTGTGCAGTGTGTGGATAACTGTAAAAAAAACAATAAAACTGTCATAAATGAATAATCTTACTATAAGGGGAGGAGAAAAATCCAACTTAAAAAATATCCATTTGTTATAAGTCAAACAACAAATATGAAGGCACATACTAGTATTGGAAATGAAAGCTTTGAAATGATCTCTTTTCCACAGCACGTCTGCACGCGGTGCAGGGCATTCAAAAAGTAATACAAATAAAATTTATCATCTACAGTCAAACCGAGAGGTAGCCTGGCAATTTTGAAACCCAGCAGGATAATCCCTGTGTAGCACAGCAGTGAACTGAGGGAGGAAAAAAGTATGTGAAATCAGTCTATACAGCGTGTGATGCTTTATGTTTGAAAAGTAGTGAAGGATTTTAACATCTACTGCCATTTTTTTCCAGTCTTACACTGCTGAACTTTGAACATATACTTTATAAATTAAAAGAATTACACTATGTTGATTTTCTTGTGAATCGAGAAATACATAAAGTGTTCATCATCACATCCCCCAGGCCTGATTACTAACAGAATAACTACTTTGCAATGATGCAAATAAATATGTTAAGGTTAATAAAAGTCTATACCTCCCTCCTTTATATAAATTAAGCTCTAAGCATCTGGAGATTAATCAGAGCTGGCCCAGAGACCACCTTTATGCTACACATCACTCCATAAATACAGATTACATTGATAACACAGAGCATATTGCAGAGTACAATTACCTCTCAGCCTCATTAAAGCCCCCAGCCCGGCATACAGGGAACACAGTAACAGCAGCAGCAGCAGCAGCAGCAGCAGCAGCAGCAGCAGCAGCCACGCAACATGCTTATCAATGAGTGATGTCTGGCTGTGCATCAGAGAACGAGTGCTGCACATTGCTCTTGTATGAAAGATAAAGTGAAAAATGGCTTCTTGCCTTCATCTCTCAGCAACAACCTGATAAAACATCAGTTTTGTAACAACAGCCCACTGTTCATGATTTCAATGTCCGACACTTTGATGTAAAAAAGCATTTGTATTCTCAGCATTAATAGTGGCAGGAAAAAGAAAATAAGAGTCTGGTTGATATCTGTGCTAAATATTAATTGGCAGGAAAATCCTCTCCACCCTACACCTGCTTCATGCTAGCAGTTTTTCAGCTTCACCCTTTGTTTTGTGTATTAGATCTCAAAAGAAGACATGAAGATAGATTACATAACCTGTCAGGTAAGCCTCCAGGCAGGATGAGGCCATATGTTTCATTGAAATTATGCATTCACTTTAATTAATTTACTTAATGCAGTCTAAGCTATTAATATGCAAGCAGCGGGTGCTCTGGAAAGACAGAGCTAAAAATGAAAAGGGAGTAGGAACAGAGCATTTCCATTACAAGCTCTCAGACCGTATTTTCCAGCGGCGTTGTAAGAGAGAGTCTAACTGGACTGAATAAAAATAACGTTGAAAAAATACATGTGTGCTCAAAACAAGCTTAAAACTCACCAGTTCAGCATCAATATGGCTCAGTGGGAGAAGCACATGTCTTGGCCTGCAGAGACAAAAAAGGACATATGGTAAGAAGGGGAGAGAATTTCATAAATCAAGGAGGCATGCATGTGGACTTATTTGGTTGGAGCACCAAAACCCTGTAGAAACAGAAGAAAACAGGGCAGGAGCTGAGGCAAACCACTACAAGGGATAAACACAAGCTGCAGCTCCCCTGCCAGGGAAAACGCAAAGTAAATCACAATATCGACTAACTGCTCCACTATCAGCCTCTGCTTGTCAGACATTAACTAAAGGAGCGGACATGTCCAGCACTGTGATTCAACATATGAACACAATACACGTCTGTCAGTATGTGTGCCAGCCAGGCTATCATTGCATCTCGCTGTCTCTCTGCACCTCCGCATTCAAAAAGATCTCTCCATCAGGGTTTAAAATCATCCTGAGGATGAGTGACAGCATCGACAAGGCAAGGCTACAGCGGGGAGAAAACTGTGTTGTGATGAAAACCTGATCAGCTCCATCAAAACAAAGGGAGGGAGCCGCACACAGCCAAGCTAATCAAGCCCAGAGCGTGGCGACTATAAAAAAACAAAGAAGCACAAAATAAATAAGAGAGGAAACCAGTGAGGGAGCATGCCAGATTTCAGAAAAAAAAAAAAAATAAGCAAACCGTGATGTACAGCAAACTGGCAAAAGCAGAGAAATAGATTCCAACTCAAGTCCCGGGAGAATAAATCTTTAACCTTTGAACAATTCAATACGAGGCTGGAGAGCACTGTGAAAACATACAAAGGCAAGAAAAAGAGATGTTCTCACTTTATTGCTGTTTGCAATTGCAATCTGACAGGCTTGCCAAGCTTTGAAGAGCTTTACAGTTAATAGCCATTAAAAGTTAACGCTACATACTGCTGCAACACAGTCACATCAGAACACCCTCAAATGCTTCGAGAAATGCCGGGCTTGAGTGTGCGAGGTCTTGCATTGACTCTCTCTCTTTCCTCTAAATGTCAAAATCTACTTTTACTGTTTCCCTCACTCTGACTCAAAGGAAATATTGTTATTCTTACTGGTTGATTGCACAAAAAGTTTATGACAGGCAATTTACTTCAATCTATCTGAATCCAAACAGTGAATTAAATTGCGCTCCCACAGTCAGCACAGCACAACATGCTATGCATTTCAAGCTGGACGAGCAAGTTCAAAACAAAAACCTTTTAAAGCAGACCAACAGTGGGACATTACACAAGTTGAGGGGAAAAAAAAAAAGTAATTTAAAGCTACAGCAGCAGCCTGAAATGTGGGACAGTCAGCTCACAAAAAATAGACAAATTCTCCTGAGAGTATTACAGAACATCAGTGGTACCAAAATTAAATTTGGGCTGTAATAGTGGTTGTTCAGCAGCTTGATAATAAAAGGTCAATCATAGGTTGGAAAAAGTACAGCCCCTCTGTCCCTTAAATAGAGATAACGATGATGGGGAACAACGAAGATGAGGCAGTGTTTACAAAAATTAGAGGAGACTGTCAGTGAAGCCGTGAACATGCAGTATCCTACTTTAATTCAATCATACATCCCTGCAGCACAAGGCTGTGAGACACCAACATACTGCACTGTCACCCCATCAAAAGAACAAAAATAAATATACCTGCACGGCCTCAGTCAGCCTTTAAGCTTCTTAGTCCACCTCTATTCATCAAAATGCTTCACAGTGTGGGTTTAAGCCACAGGTAAGGGATTGTCATTGTGTGAGGGAGGCTGATGTTTGCCTCTGTAATCACCAGCAGAGCATCTACCCAGCAGTGTCAATAATCCAGAGCACTTTTTTTTTCTTTTTACACGGATGTTACAATCTTTTATGGGCAGAGAACATGCTTTTATAGGAAAGGTGTGGAAGGTAACCTTTCATGCTTTTTTTTTTTCCTGTAAAAGTTAACCAAAAATGTTGCAGAATAACCTTGTGCATGAATTGTATTTCACCTTGGCTGCATTCTGAAGAACAAAGAAGGTTATGGATGCAAACAGGTGGCATATATGACGCAACAAGTCTCTTAAAGTACCATGTACACACGCAAATCAAATATTTTTTTTCAGGCTACTGAGCCAAGCAATTACCTTTAACCAAATTATACATTATGGGCTATTTACACAGCAAATAAGCCTACAGACTTACCCGCAGGTTATTCCTAAACAAATAACACTGTCTGCTTTCTGGGTGTGAGAGATGAAACAGGTTTTGAAAAAAAAAAAAAGGAACTGTCCGTGTGAATCTGTCATAATCAGCCTAATGACATCTGAAAGGTAGAGGATGAGACTTTTATATTCATCTCATCCTCTGTGAAAACGGATGGGAGGCTGCTGACATTGGTTTCACCTCAAGACAACCGTGTTATTTTAAATCTCAGTGTTCACTGATTAACATACGATGTGACATCAAATGAACGATCAGAAAGCGCCGTTTTCATAATTTCTTTCTCATTTCTGGTCGCTCTGGCTGAAGCTCAATGACACCTTGCAGTCTGGGATGAATGCATGCACGGCAGCTGCAGCAGTCACATTCACTCTGCCGCCTCCCCGACGAGCAGCAGCAGTCTTTGAATGCATCAGTTCAACAGATTAAATAAACATTATAACAAAACTATCTGACAGGTAAGCAGGATGTGAGAAAGAAAGCGCAGAAAACCGCGATGTAAACACAGCTGTGTAAATAATAGACATCAAAGTCATGCTAGGACGGTGTGTCCGTTGACTTTTATGGTTAGTGTGCAGCAGTTGTGTGCTGTGTGCCTGTCATCGGCCGGCTGCCTTCTTATCTGTCCCGCTACAGCTAGCTCCACCGGCTAACCTCTCAGCCGTCACAATCATCCTTAACCGCTGCATTTCATCAAGTGTTCACGCAACGCCGTCTCTTTTATCGTTTCTGCTCTAAAGAGACGCCACTACACCCGTTATACAAGAATAAATGTAAAATGAAATTAAAACAAGTCCATGTCAATGCGTCTGGCTAGCTAGCTAGCAGAGGCTACAGTCTCCAGCTGTGTGTGTGACAGAGAGACAGAGTGAGGCAGGGAGAGAGGATGTGCGATGTCTGAATGATGCGAGCAGGACTTGGAGTGAGGATAGCGTGATGGAGTTTAAATGAAAGGTCCTGTCTCAACAGCAGCAACAACACAGCTCAGATAGCGTTACATTTAACAAAATGTAGCCAGATTTTAATAGAGCACAGTAAGTCTGAATTCTTCGTTAGCAGCGGGGAGAGATATTTGTGATGCTCTGTTTGTTTCTTACGTGATTTCGGTGTTGCGGACGGCTCAGGGTTTAATCCAACGGCGGAAAGAAAAGATGCTTTGCAGAGTCCGGGTCCGGGTTTTCTCTGAATGTAGCGTTTTGTCTGCGTTTCGTCTCCCTCCGACTGTCTGCTGTGCCTCTCTGCTGCCGGAGTGTCCCGGTGCTCTTGTACCAATCGCCCTCCAGTGGAGACTGAACGGCCCTGATGCGCTTTGATTAGGAACCCTTCTTCAGCCAGGCTGCGCGCGCTCGTTACCAACAAACGTGCCTGCGCGTGAGTGACTGAGTGTGTGCGTGAATGAGAGTGAATGAGTGTACCTACTAGGACTGACAGGGTGAGTCATCCAGCAGAACCAGATCCAGCTCCTCCCTGCTTTTCTAACAGCTGACTACTGTAGCCGCCATGCGTTGAAAAAGACAAACAGTGCCTCCCCCTCCTCCCTCCGAAAGGGACGGTAATACTGCTCTAACACAGGCTGCTGTTTGTGTGACTGTTTGGAATCACTGCATGAACATTTGTAGTCTCATCGTACTGCAGGGACGTCACAGAGGTTTTATCATTTACAGATCTTTTGGAGACTGGCGTTAACCTCTCCATCTCATTTTTGTGAAATTTTATTTCTGATTCTTTTAAAATCTAATTATTTTTGTTTTTTTTTTAATATTTTTGGAAACACACTTCTATAAATTTCATCCTCTGTTTTCCCTTGATAATATTTAAATAAACTTCAGATAATAAAATTAAATTTCCCATGTGAAAAGTAATGACTAAATTTTGAGTGTTTTCCCAAAATACTTGGCTGATCCACATGATAATAGGATTCCATTAACATAAGAAAAAAAGTATTATAATTTCAAGGTTGGATTAAATATTTAATTGCAAAACAAGCTCAGTTATGTCAAGATAATAATTAAAATAAGTCAATATCTCAAGCAAAAACTAAAATAAAGCTGTTAAAGATATAATAATAAATGAATTTCTTCATCATCTTTGGCTGATGGCAATACTACTACTACTTTACAACTAGTATGTAAAGCCACATCGAGCAGATAAAGTTTGGAAGTTTTCTCAGCATTTTTGTGTAAATCTACAGCAACAAAAAACAAACGGGACAACGGCAATCAAAATAGGAAGATTTGCCTTCTTAGGGTCTGTTTCTAGATATAACTCAGACAGTGTAAAATGACAAAGTATTTACACTGTTAAAGCGTTCATTCAGAAAAGAAATGACTGCAGGACTAATATTTGGAGACTTTATGGGATTATCAATATACAGTACACTGGGAAGACGAAATCCGGACTAATTGTATCAAGCTCAGACCTTCCTACAATTCCCATAATACAACACAATGGTGTGTTTTCCTTGACTCTCCATTCCTCTGTATGTCAATTTCTGTGCTCACACAGGCTTTGTTCTAGTAATCTGCTGTCCCCACCACAACCCAAAGTAAGCCTGATGACATCATAAGGATTATTTTGTGAATAAACTGATCATCATCGCTAAAATTGATGGAGTACCCTCTAAAAGTCAATCACTCTGATACCAAGCCCTCTGTAAATTAGAGGAAGACTCCCTCTGATATAGAAAATGCCTTTATGAAAAAAATAAGTAATCTGAATAAGAATATGAATCAGGTTCATTGCTTTTTGTGTTACAGGATTTTGTTTATAGTATTTGGTTGTTATGAAAAGCATGGCAAGAGAATAAAGGAGGTACAGAAGTGTCCAGCAGTGTTCCCACTGTTAAGATAGTTCAACAGGAGAAAAAGATTTTTCCTCGTCCCACTACAGGAGGATATTTCAGGTCATAGGTCATGGTTTTAAAGATAATATTAGAATTAAAGTCAGTTCAGAGTAGATTAAGGTGAGGTTTAATGCTGGCATTACTTCAGGGTTACATCTTAAATCAAGGATTAAGACTGGATTAGGTTTATGTATTTAATGCAAAGTGCAGAGGCTTGAGATTAGATTTAAGGCCAAGGGCTGAGAGGAGTTACTCACAATTGTCTCAGGTAGTCTATTAATGTGTCCATGTGTGAATTTGTGTGTGTGTGTGTGTGTGTGTGTCTGCTTACTGTACCTCCAAGCAGCACCCCATGGTCCTCTTCTCTTCAGCTGTCCTGGAGTGCCTCATTAAAGCCAAGTTACAGGACGCCTCCTCCTCCTCCTCCTCTTCATACCAGCAGCAGATGGACAGAAGCAGGGTGATAATATTCCTGGGAGTTTGGGAGGGCGCCACTGTTTATATAACCCAGAGAATCTTATTAAAAAGCCGCCCTCCTTCCGTCCTGAACTCGGGGTTAATTAGCTCACTTCCTAGTTGCTGGTATGCATGGAGGCCTCTGAATGGTCACAGTGGTTGTTATGGGCGACCGTGCTTGTCTTATCTCCTGTTGCCTTTTGGGATTCTGCTGAGGAGCAGACGCTGAGAAGGACACAGTGTTTATGCAGTCTGAAAAAAAAAAAATCAAACACACTCAAAACAGCAGCAGCACTACACGCAACTGAAAAATCACACCCTTAAGCACAAGCTTGGAAAAAAAAAGCTCTACAATGTGCATGTGCTCCAACACTCATACAATGAGTAACAACTGTGTGCATTACCGAACATGAAACACAGCAAAACTCCCTGCAAGAGTCCATTCATCATCAAAAGTATAAAAGAAAAATAAAATTTCCAAGACAGTCCAAATAAAGCGAGTCAAGCCATGTTTCAGATACAGTTAGGACAGCAAAATAAAATAAAAATAAAATAGAAGAACAATTCATGCGTATGCCAATACAATAATCAAGCACATACAGTGACCAACATCCAAGCTCATTTTGGTGACTTATTCAAGTGTTTATCAGTCTTTAAGTTTTCGACCAATAGTCCAATCATGGTTCCTCTATAGGGCTATTTTAAAGATACTGTTACCTTGGTGATAATAGGAAGTAGGTCGACAAGGCTTTCCCCACTCCCCCATAACCCTCAGAGAGACACATACAGTACATACAGTACATGCTCCCTTTGCCACACAGATGCTGCCAAACACACTCCCATTCGACCTTCTTCCGTTTAATGTTTACACTCTCATCATCTTATCGCGCTATTATGCTCTTGAGCATGATTTAGAGTCTTATACATGTTATACAAGCCACAGAGGATGCTGGTCAGAGAACTAGCACAAAGAGCTATCAACCATTTTTGAATTACATGTTGGACATGCACTACAAATGTTTTCTCCAACCTTTAAAAGAGACAATAAATACAACCAAACTCAAAGGAGAGATTCAGTGAGTGATTATGGCAGTAAAACTGTAGCTACAAGTAGACCTCTTCATGAGACAACCAAAATCTCAGACCACTGTGAAGTGAGCCTTAATGTAAGTTTGTGGCTCTCATGGTGCTTTAATACTGTAGGGTTTAACATACATACTGTGTACACTGTTCAAAGGGAGAACACTAAGCTGAAATAAAAAACTCTCCAGTTTTATTTCACTTATAAACATCTCAAACTGAAATGCAAAGTATCAAATTCACAATAAAGGTAACTAACACTTAACAGACCTAAACAGCTGATCAGGTGAAAGCACCTGTGTATGTGGTTTCTGACAGCAAGGTAAAGCCTGGCCTCTGTGCTTCTCATCCAGGTAGCCCATTTGGCCAGCATCTCTTATATGTGATACACTTACTATTTTCAAGTATTTCAAACAACCTCTTTTAAATAAAATAATGAGCTGCACCTTTCAGTAGAATTAAGGTTAAAAACATGACAAGACAATGATAAAAGACAAACACACAATGAACAGCTACAGGAAAAAAATACACTTATGACAACACACTGTTAAATGAATACTAAAGGATAATAAAAATGCAACAATCTAAAGACAATTAAGTGATGAATATGTGACAGTTAAACGTGTAACTCTCACATACATGAAAGATGTAAAAATAAATATGACAACACAACTTAGTTTCCACCAATAAAAAAACAAACAAAAGACACACAACTCCACACCAGCAAAGTACAATAATAGCCACATTTATTTAATTACAGGCAATATCCCTTTACACTATGTTTTTTTTCTATATCAACTTCATGTTTGTATCCTTAATGTTATACATACATTTTCATTTCCAGAGTGCATACACATAAATTGTTGAGAAAGGGAGGGGATGGGAGGGTCGTTGTTAAATAAAGTGGTTCCAGACATAAAAGAAGGATGTCTCGCATCGCTCATGAGACACATGTCAAATACTGCTCATCACAAGCATTACTCAGTAGTGGTACTGTATGTAAAAAGTGCACACGGTCTAGTCAATATCAGACAGCTTCATAGAATAGAGAAGAATGGCAATATAAACAATGATGCATTTCACACATTCAACATCAAACAAGGCAAACCTATTCAAAGGCACAGGACTCTCACATCAACATCATCGTTTAAAAAGTAGTTTGTACTTACATGTTAGGTAATCCTACATTTTTTCATTTGTACAGCTGAAATTTGACTTTATATCAAACGACCCGTGAGTGGAATGGCACAGTTAGGAAGTCAGAAACACTTCCTCGTGGTAACTTGGTAGGCAGAGTATCTTAGTTAAAGTGAAAATAATCCTGTTATTCTTCAGATCATGTTAGTGCTGGTGTTTTTCAGATACAAACTGAGTCTTTGGGGTATTTAAACTTAAATGAACTATATGACTGCTTCCAACAGCTTAATATTTTGGGTAAGAATAATGCCAGTTGGCCAGCATGATCAGTTGCACTTTGAGACATCTGCTCCGTGTCCCGAGAAAGAACACACACTCTCCCATGTAAGGACTCAATAAACCAGTGTGAACCAGGGCAAAGCCACTTCTATAAAACTACAGCAGGATCCTCTTTTCTGTTTACATCCTGCTTTTACCTATTTAAGTCAGAGGGAACAAAGGAAAAGAATACAATGTGCAACATGTTAGCTTGGGCCACCTGCTGTTGGATCTAAAAATAGGATGGGTAAAGTCTAAATTTGATTCTGTAAGTCTTATGCCACAGTGATGTATCGGGTCCACACTGTTCTGCAGCTTCAGTTGAAATATTTTAGAGAAAAAATAGCTTTACATTTAATAAACATCTCTGCTACAGTGCTACTGTAACATTTACATTTGTTCAAATACATGCAGATACTGTACAGCACACTTTCCCTTCACTTTCTTCCTGGGCAGAAATGCCCACAAATAATTCAAACCTGTTTAAACTAGGCCAAGAAATTAACGACAGAGCACTGCAAGTATCATACAAACCAAATAACGGTTAAAAATAATGGGTTTTAAACAAAATAGCAGCAACATGTAGGCTTAGTTCTGTGAGAACAAAAAATAACCAGCAAGCAACCAGTGCCCCTGGGTTAAAGTAAAAGTTACACAGTGCAAATATGTAAAGATGAGTCTAAATCTTACAAAGATGGAAGCTTTAAAGGCTGAATATGCAGAGGTTTTTCTACAGTACAAGTCTACTCCACTCAAACGTCAGTGTTTTTCTGTCAGTAAATTCATTAGTCTTGGCACCACATCTTACTCGCCACCACTACGGTCAATATCATGAGAAAGAATAATAAAAAGAAACTAATCCTTCTGTGCAATAGTTCAAGTAAGTTATTTCCTGCAAAACAGTTCGTGCTTCATATCACATCCTGTGGCCGTACCAAAGAGACGACAACATAAAAATGACATAAATACACAAAAAGTCACTATGTACATCAGACAGTTTGCCAGACAGGACTTCACTCCACGCAGAGAGGACCTCTACTCACCAGTCCAGGCTCAGATTTTATCTAATCCTCCCATTGGTTAAAAACGCGACCAAAGCTGGAGCAGTCTCATCCAAGATCTGTGTTCACAAACACGTCCACCAATCAGAGTTCCAGTGTGAGGCAAAGTGCAGAGTTCAGTCTCTACAGGGCTGTGTCGTAGACTCGTTCGGAGGAGCCCTCCTCCATGTCATCTTCTGACTGTGACGCCTTATGGTTAAGCTTCTCTGATGTCGAGGAGGAAACAAGGTTTCCGCGGATGCTATCGTCGTTAAGTTTGGCCTTGCTGCTGTCCTGAACAAACTCCTGGATCTCCACGGGCAGCCGTCTAAATTTGTCCTGGTACTCCTGGTCCAGATCGCTCTGTAGCTGTAGAAAGAGAAGAAACACATCAGACGGCACTCTTTATTAGATTACAAGGCTAAACAAATCATTATCAGCAATGAGTGTCCTGGACACTTGAGCAATACTGACCTATCACCAGAAATGTGACGTGTGGCATTCTAAATCTCATATTCTGATAGTATCAAAGTGATCAGATATTCCCCAAGTGTGACATTTTAAAATGCAACCTTTAGTACAGATTTCATCACACACATCCCCAATTCCAATAAATTGAAAAGTTGTGTATAACGTAAACCTATATTTATTTGAATACACTACAAATACAAGATATGTATTGTTCAAACTGATAAACTTTTTTGTGTTTTTTTTTTTTTTTTTTTGCAAATATTCACTCATTTTTAATTTGATGCCTGCAACACGTTCCAAAAAAGTTGTGACAGGGGCTTAAAAGACTGTTGAGGAATGCTCATAAAACACCTGTTTGGAACATTCCACAGGTGAACAGGTAAACTGGAAAAAGGTGAATTACATGATTGGGTATAGAAGGAGCATCCCCGAAAGGCTCAGTTGTTCACAAGCAAGGATGGGGTGAGGTTCACCACTTTGTGAACAACTGCGTGAGCAAATAGTCCAACAGTTTAAGAACAATGTTTCTCAACGCACAGTTGCAAAGAACTGAGGGATTCCATCATCTACAGTCCATAATATCATCAAAAGATTCAGAGAATCTGGAGAAATCTCTACATGTAAGCAGCAAGGTCAAAAATAAACATTGAACGCCTGCACTAAAAACGACATCATTGTGTAAAGGATATTACCACCTGGGCTCAGGAACACATCAGAAAACCATTGTCAGTTAACACAGTTCATCACTACATCTACAAGTGCAAGTTCAAACTCTACCATGCAAAGCAAAAGACAACAACACCCAGAAACGCTGCCGGCTTCTCTGGACCTGAGCTCATCTGAGATGGACTGACGCAAAGTGGAAAAGTGTGCTGTGGTCTGACGAGTCCACATTTCAAATTGTTTTTGGAAATCATGGATGTTGTGTCCTCCAGGCCAAAGAGGAAAAGGACAGTCTGGATTGTTATCAGCCCAAAGTTCAAAGCCAGAATCCATGATGGTATGGGGGTTAGTATAGACACTAAAAAGAAGGTCAGGAGTCAGAGGGATACCAGTGATGGTTTCGAGCCCTGACATTCATAGTTGAATATGTGCTTTAATCCTTTAAGGTAGACAAGGATCTCTTCTCCCTCACGTAGGAATAAAAGTAGACGCTGTTTTTCTCCCAGGCATAGACGCCCCCAATGATTACAGATGACAAGATTGTATTCATTTCATTGTGAGCCAATAATTGCTGTAATGCTGATTTCTCTGTTTAACTACCCGGCTGGCTCCCACGGGAGAGCAGTAATTAAAAGAAAAGCTGCTAAGATGAACGGTGTCAGAGTCTCAGGCTCAATACAGTCATGTCAGCATTATGAGTGATCGAATACACCTGTGAATTCTGAGAAGTTGTTTCTGGGTCCATGTTTTATCTGCAGAAACTTTGTTAAACGACACAACAAAAAGAATTACTTTGTTGTCACCAAAAAGTCGCCTCAATATGGACTCTCTGAGGGCAAAAGGCAAGGTTGGTATAAATTGGTGCTCTGGATCTGGAAATGGTTTGAGATATAGACACAAATCTACTAAACACAAGTCATAATTCTCTCTCATATAAATTCATATAGTTCTATCCTCCAGCTAACTATGCAGCTAAGGATTCAGAGCTGGCAGAAAGAAGCTCTAAACTGTTCAAGAAGTATTCACAAGCCCATTTAAAAATAAGAGAGACAAGAGGAGACAGAATGAAGGTCAAGGACTGCCATCTGACCGACTCCAGTTCCTCATTTTAAACCCTCTCTTCTTCAGCCGAGACCACACATCTATCTTATTCAAAATTACTAAAGTCGGGAAATGAGGAAAAACTTGATGTTTTAAAGCCCAAACAGCATATTAATGCATAGTTATGCAGTATGATTAAGAGATAATTCCTTCCAAGCAGGGTTTTGTTGTAATCCTGCTAACACAAAGAGGTACTGTACAAATGACCCCATCTGCAGAGTGTGACAGCCTGGATCGTGTATTAGTACAACCCCCTTTCAAAAATAAACCACACACATACTTTTAGTTTGTAGATCCCTACAATTCACATACACTTTATCTGGGTAACAGCTCAGTAATAAGTAATGAATCCATGATGACATATTAATGGTCAGTTTTGTTAAATGTGTTAAGTTTTGTATGCATGTTTTATCTGAGACTGAAGATATTTTCCCCTATATGATACAGATTTGGCTTTGACACCTTCTGACACCCTGATTTCAGACATGTCAGGTAAAAGTAACTACATAAACTTCAATTAATCCAAGTTGAAGTCACATACTCACTGTGTCATAAAATAAACAGGAAATATAAAAAACAGGGGGGGCAAATAAAACAAAATAATAGTATTGCTGTTGTATTCTGTAATACTTAATTTTAGTCATTAAAATTTCAGAGCATAAAGACGTACTATTGTGCCCTGTTGTTGAAATTATAGTAGAATAAATATTGAAATGTATGATGAGTTTTTTCATGTTTCCTATTGTAAACACTGAGTCCAGTCCACAGAAATATACAGGTTCCCATTGACATTGATATTTCAGTAATTCCCTACTCTATACACTAAGATGTGTAAACAGCAGACGGGGGAGAAGAATCAATCAATCAGGCAGATTACACTGAGAGCTACTGCACATGATGCTGTCTGTGCTTGTCTGAGATAAAGGACCTCTTGAATTGTCTCTCCAATATTTTGAGAGGGAAAGCAAATCCTAATGAAGCCCCTGCCAAGCAGAGCGTCTAGAGGTGACCTTCACTGGAACATGTCTCTCTATCTCTTCCCTGTCTTTGTTCTGTCTCTGTCTCTCTCTCTCTCTCTCTGGGTCTCACTGAGCAAACATCCAGCATATCACAACCAGATGGCTAAAGATGCACCACAACTTATCTCTCTCTCTCTCTCTCTCTCTCTCTCTCTCTCTCTCCTCCCCATGAGCTCTGCACTGCGCATGACCTACTTAGGGGTGGGACACTACATGCAGCGTGTGTGTGTTAGTGTGCGTGTGTGTGTGTGTGTGTGTGTGTGTGTGTACATGTGCAGCCCGATTTTTTTTTTTTTTTTTTTCCTCAGCCTGCTGAGGCACAGACACCCTCTGATTAAAGCTGTCATTTTTCTCCCATCTGATGACACCCTGGCACATGTGAAGGAGGTGGTGGTAAGGGGCAGATGAGTCTGAGGGCACAGAGTGGCTCTCAGACAGAAGGGTGTCTATTCTGGTGCATTCATGTGTGTTTTCAGCATGTAATCAACATCTCAGGAGCAAATCAGGGGTTGTGGGTCGCTGAAGACTGAAGACCTTGTTTTAACTAAGAGAAAAGTTTGAGTTGTTGAGAATCTTGAGAAATGAGACAAAAAGATTACTGGATTTGGAAATAGATTAGAGTTACCCCAAAATAATAGCAGTAATCACAACTTTCCCTCAGACATCTTGTCAGATTTTCAGAGATTCAGGGACAGGAAACTGAGTGATAGTGAAAATGTCACAAACTCCCTGGGTTTTTCTGGCTCCTGTGGTCTAAAATTTATTTTTGTTACAATGAAACATGACAAGCATGGGTTTCCCCTGGCTTCTGTATACTTTCACAAACTAAATAAAGTTTATATTATCAGTTTTTTTTAAGATTAAGGGGACAGGGGAGAAGTATATCAGCCAAAAAAAAAAACAGAAAAAAAAAGTAAGACCTCGTCATACAGAGGAGGGCTCACCACAGGAGGAATAAGATAACAGTGAATGTCAATGTGTTTCCAAGCTTAGAACCCATCAGTGATCCTCTGAGAGGAGAAATATATATCTACAAATGATCACTAGTGAAGTCAGTAACTTGCACTTAACAACCACCAGGAAAGAATTCTTTTCGTCTAGTTTACTGTACACATACCAACTTAAGAAGTTACTGAAAGTTTGGATCATAAGTGCATCAAAATTCACTGATGCATCTGCAAAAAGATTAAACTCTTGGTTAGACTCTGTTTATTATTATTTATTTACACAGAAGCTTGTCTCTGTCTCACTACAGCAAGTCTAAATGGCTCCTACAGCAAAGTGTTCTCTGCATTTCTATACAAAAGGAGAAGTCTCTCCCTGTTCCTCTGCAGATCATGTGGTTGTCACTGGAACTTCTTTATTACAGCAAAATAAACAGAAAAGCAAGTTGTACAGCAAGGCAGACCAACCAACATCTGATGATAGGTGGTATAGTTTTCTCAGATAGATTGAAGTACAAAAATCATCAGCTGTAATACGGTTCCCTCTGCATGTTGCTGACGTACCCTCCTGAGGCATCATAAACAAAACAGTGGGAGTGGATAATGGCCAATAATCATTGTGATGGATGTTTGAGAGCTTGTCTTGTGGGCAGATGATGTCACCACTTTTTTTTAAAAATGCATGAAAATGTGTCCTAATGAACATATGAATTATGTGATTTTAACCTGATTTTTCTTCCCCAGATGAGGATTCAAAATTAAAATCTAAAAATTCAGCCTTGAGTCAAAATGGTTATTTGTGCCAAATGTGAGGGAAAAAAAAATGAATTGAGATATGCAATGAGCGCTTCCAAACCCTGACGTCATTGTCTGGTTTGTCACTAGCTGCTTTGAAACCCAAAGCTGCTGAAGAAAAAAAACAACACCAAAATGTTTGTTTACTCTGCAGGTGACATTTTCTCTCTCTGTGCACTCAGTGTGTTTTACGCACACATGTATATGTATGCGCATGCAGTTGAGTTTCTGTTTGTACACCGACCTGTTGTAGCTCTCCAGCCAGCTTTAAAAACTGTCTCTCTTCTCTGAAGACCTGTCATCTGTCAACAAACCACCCACACACACACACGCACACACACTCATATACACACACAATTCTGCCTTTCTTAAAATACAGCTCTCAGTGACCTTCTTCACCAGCTGTCCTCATTTTGAGGAGCTATCAAGGGAGGCAGAGAAGGCCTCCAAAGAACCAAATTAATTCTTTGCTTTGAGCCGTGACATAACGCCTGCTGCAGCGCCACAAAGAAGACTCTCATGTAGCAACACACTGCTCTGTATCCACAGTATGTAGCTGAGCCTCCAAGCAGTCACAAGAAAACTGCACTATTGTCCTTGAATGTATGTTTAAGTTTGCTGCTGCATTTCTGTTCAAAACATCTAAAAGTACAGTCATCTTCTCTGGCATGTTGTGTGTAATCTGTGATATGTGCTGGTGTGTGTGTCCTGAGACGCCCAAATGCCAACCAATTAGGCTGAATCTAAGATCTCATGTCCAAGAAATGAGAAAAGCTCACCACCCTCCAATCCTTAGACAGCCTCTATTTGAAGATAAAGGAGGCCCCTCATGCACTGCAGGTCGTTTTTGCTTGTGAGTGAAGGAGTGAGCAGCGAGGGGAGGGCAGCATTCTTTCATTTACATTCTTTCCCTTGAATTGGTCATGAGTATGAAAATGAAGTGCAGCAGCCTAATGCAAGAAATAGAGACCGAAGCAGCAGCTGCTCAAGATCCACTGCATGTTCCTTTTCCATCTACCTTATTTAGTGTGTGTGTGTGTGCGTGTGTGTGTGTGTGAAAACCCTTTCCCAACTCCTCCTCATAAATCGTCTGTTGCTCTGCTGGATTTTTTTTCTTAGATTCCTCTCTTCAGAGGAATTAGAAAAACACCCCTGCATACCTGAACCATGCATGTGCAGTAATGAGGGTTCTCCCTAAAAGGATGGGTTCAAAGAGGAGGTAAACTCTGAAATGTGCTGCGTGATATCATTTTTATCAAACATAGAGCATCTGATTATGAAGAAATTTCATGACCACTGGTATGTGTGAAAAGAAATGAGAAGTTTTAACATGTATTGCAAACATGTCAATGGTGTTTTGTATTATGTCTTTTTCTTCAGACACAGAGGAACAAAAGTCAATCATGTCACAAGGGGGCCACTTCAGGTGTTCAAATCACACACACACAAAAAAAAAAAAAAAAAAATTACATTTTTTGATCAACTGAATTTGTCAACATAATCTATTTTATTGTCATATTTGTTTTTCTTGCCAGTTGAAATCAGTTTGGCTTGAAGATGGACATCACTAAATCTTGACCTAGTCTTTGATTAGCCTATTTTCTTGTTCTCTGGAATACATTTTGTTGCTCTTTCTTTAGCTGTGCAGCTCGTTGTGTCCGCTCATCTCCGCTGCATTTTGCATACAGCTCCGCATGTTTAGCTGAATAATGCCCCATGAGGTTATACTCCTTTCTCTTTGCATATCAGACAGGTGTGATTCTCTTTAAACTCCACAAAGAAATAATCATTCTCCCACTTCTCCTGAAACACGAAGTGCCTGACATTAACCTTTATTTTAGCCTTTGTAAGAAACGGCTTGATTAAACAACCCTTTGAGGGCATTAGCAGCGTGCCAAAAGTTGTTTTTTTCTGCCATGCTGGTTTTGCATAATGATTATGCTGCATTCAGGGTTAACTCGGAAATCTGATGTTTCTTTCCCAGTCCTAACAGATCTAGACCAGATCATGAGCGCATTGGGTCGCCTTTCACGATAATTTGATATCAAATGTAATCATTGTTCACTAAAAACAAAAAACAACAACAAAAAAAACGTCCGGCTCATTAGCTTCTAAATGTTCCACTATGTTCACAGTCAGGTTGCTTACTTTGCTAGTCTGCTATTTGGTGTGGGGAAGGTAGCATACAGTGTATTTTTCTGATCTTTTTGTGGAGAACAGTTCCCTGCTGCTTCTGGAAAGAAGGTCAATGAAAGCGACAGAGTGAACCAAAACAACACAGTCTCGGTCAAAACAACAAACCAGCAAGATGAAAGAGGCTAAGGAGAGCTGGTTCTATGTAAGTGTGCTACTTTGTGTGCCACTTTCACATCACACTGAGCCATTTGATTTATTGTTTATGTTAAGTGATAATGAAATGCCCGCTTCTTTTTCTTATTAAAGACAATGCCATTGTTTTTACTTCTTTGTTGATAAACTGAAGAGAATAAACATATGCAACATTCTCTCTCAACTTCTCATGTTCCAGCATCTGCTATTGTATCACCCCACTCATAAGAAGCGGTCCAGTAAATTTCTTGGAAGACAAAGTTTGGGGGCTAAAAATAAAGCACGTTGTGAAGATTATTGAAGCCTGGAAATTCTCTGCCAAATTCACATGAAGTACATTAAGCACACTCATTCATGCAAATGCAGTAATTGTTTTATCTCTGGTACAATGCCACATCAACAAGAAACATGGAGGTGTGAAAGTAAAAAGTGAAAATGGTACATCTACAGTGGTCCTTAATCATGCAGAAAAAAAGTTTAAATTTTGACAAGACAGAGAATGTAATAGAACAAAAAAAAATGGGGATGCAGAAGGGAATGACAGGCAGCAAAGGGCTTGAGGCCAAGAGCTGTAATTGAACCCAGACTGCCTGCTCTCATAATTGTAGCCTCTTGAATGGGGTGTGAATTGAATGCTGAGACCACACTAGCACCCCAGACACAGACAACCTTAAAAACATTGTGAATAATAAACAAAAAAGGCTGTCCATAAACATCAAGAAAAAGTGCAAAAACATGAGCTAGCTGGTGTCAGCAGCTAGCTCATGTTTTTGCATGAGCATGTTAACATTTAGTTGCTTGATTCAGTGTTGAGCTCAGGTTATATTCAAGCTAGCAACAAATCTCCTGATATATATATATATATATATATATATATATATATATATATATATATATATATACATATATATATATATATATATATATATATATATATATATATATATATATATATATATATATATATATATATATATATATATATATATATATATATATATATGAGAAACTGGCTGGCAGCAAATGAGTTTATCAGTTGGGCTCTAATTTTAAGAAAAACTTTTTTCAAGGTTTTTTTTTTTTAACCTTATCCCCCCCCCAGAAGTGAGACACTACATAGAATCTGGAAAAAAAAATCCAATAAAGGCAAAAAACAAGACAGGATGTCTCCTTTTTAATGCAGTGACTCTAAAGTGGAGATCACTGCATAAGCTCAAAATCACTTCCAAAAACTACTGCTTGTGAACACAGTTGGTAGCTTTATCCATTAATGCAGGTTAAAATTGAAAAATGCAAAAAGAAAAAAAATATATATATTCATCTTAGAAGGCACTTTTTATTGCTAGACAATATATGCAGGATTTAGTGCTATGCTGCCATCCAGACAACGCCTTGTTGGGGATGACCTACATGTAGCACAAAAGCATGGCTTCATAGTACAAGGGTCTGGGTGCCAAACTGGCCTCTTTGCAGTCTTGTCTTGTCACCCAATGAAAACATTTGTCACATCAGGAAGTGAAAAATACTAAAAATGACAACTTGAACCGTCAGGCAGCTGAAACCCCATGTGTTGGAAGGAAGGGACAAAAAATTGATATGGACAGAGTGCAGTTAAAAGAAGAGGTGATGCAACAAAATGGTAAACATGTCCCCATCCCAACTTTTGGAAACTTGTTGCTGTTAAACATTAAAACTGAGTGTTATGACTTGTGTTGTGTTTTGTGTTGCCTTTGTACCTTTATCAATTAAATGCAAGGTTCAAACTTTACAAATTAAGACAACTCCATTGAGACTGGGGATGTATAAAAGGTGTTTTACACCATGATTGGCAGCTCTGTTGAGAAATGTTGCTCTGCGATGCGCATGTACATGACATCAACTGCGGAAAGGGAGAGCAACAAGAAAAACAAAAAAAACAACACTAAGACAAAAGGCCAATGACAAAACAGTCGTTTAATTTAATATAAATGTGGATGCCTGCTTCAAAACTGACTCAAGGTTCTTCCCTGAAGACTGCACCTACCTGAAGGAGCTTTGAGGTTTAACTGGCAGCTTTATTGTTTGTTTATTGTTTGTATGTTATGGTTAAAGGAATGAACAACAACACTACTGCTGCTTCACCAGCTGATCTGTAACTCAGACAATGTCACAAGCACAGGATGTCAGTGCTTGTCAAGGGGAATACTTTGGCTTACTTCTGTACAACCAACAGAGACTTTGATGGCACATTGTGTATCTTTATATACAGTCAGCCACCCTGGCAGCTTAACCTGCAGAATCTTCTTCTTCCTTATAAAATACTTAATCCTCATAGATACACAACTCTTTTGGCTGTTTTTAACTTCCCAAAGGACGTCTCATACTGGCATCAGAAACCACTAAACCATGCAACACATAAAGAGGATACTTTACAGCAAGAGATCAGTGTTGAATGTTCCTTAGACAGAGCACAACCCTGGAGAACTTCATTAGCACATGTGGGCATACGTAATGAACCCTCATGCACTGATCTAAAATAGCAGGCAGCATAATAGAACAGAGGAGTAACCAAGCGTGCAGCATGGACACACACTCGCACATTCACAATGGATTTTATTTCACTGTCTGGTCTGCACTCAGTGTTCCCTACAGATATTGTGTGTATGTGCTTGTGTGTGTGTGTGTGTGTGTGTCCATTATTGATGCCACCACAGCAGGCCAGGATGATGCAGATCAAAGTCTGATGGGGAAAAAAAATAGTGGCCACTCATACAACACCAAGTGAGAGACAAAGGGAAAAGAGGGCTGTCATATGCTCGCTCTTTTCAATTTATTGTATGTTCTGTTGAAGCAAGCTCGTTCTCTTCATCTCCTCCCTCAGACTTCCCCCTCTCCACCTCCTCCTCCTCTTCCTCCCCCTGCTGCTGCTGCTACTTTCTTCCTCCTCCAGTAAACCATCATGGGATTGCGTCACAAGGACTCGGTTCCAAATTAACAGATTGCTGAGAGTCATGGAGGGTAGAGGAGAATATGAGAGGTTGGGAGGGGGAGAGTGAGGGGGACCCGAGTTTCCATGACGACTAGGACTCCTACTTGCAGAACGAATGGGTGTGTGCATCCTCACAATGGGTTTTGTGTGGTGGTCATGGCATGAACAGTGGGGAGACACCAGCAGATTTTATTCCCTTTCTAACAACTTAAGTAAAACTCAGCATGTTGTAAGACACATGACGTAAATTCAAACACAATGCACACACTGTATATTTACCAACACACACATCTGTAAAACATACTGCGTTATCATTATTCAAAGCCAGAAAAGCTGTGAGCTAGGAAATGACCAATATGAAGGAAGCACAACATGGTCCTGTTAGTCTGGTCTAATAAGCAAAGCTCCTTAGAGCAGAGAGAGAGGACTACCGGCATATTTCAGTCTGTGGAGTATAAAAAATTGCTTCTACATCATAAGGAAATAACATAAGGGAGTCAACACTTTTCAACCCTCTTTCATAATCAATCAACAGGTACCTACTATCAACATGCAGCAGTTGTAAAATAAAGCACTAAGCAAAGAGACAATGTGGTTGCAATTGTTGTGAGGAGATGAGGAGGGATCATCTCAGCAGGACACAGGCTCTAGACCTGGTCATCGTGCCAAGTATTCCTGACTCCTGGGTGGCGTTTTGATTGGCTCATTAACAGGACGATAACACCTGAGTGCACATGCTGTGCTGTGACGAAAATCTCTCTCTTTCTGACGTCCTTCAGTTTATCCTTAAAGTATCGCAAGCATCAATGTAGAGTCATTCTACCTAGAGCTTTTCAACATGCATAAGTTGGGACCAAAGGTAACATCTCCTACATTTTTCATTTCTTCAGCTCTGAATAGTTCAGGCATGGTACCTGTTAACACTTGTAGTGCATGCGTAGGCACGAGGAAACATCTTTTCAAATCATCTAACTGGGGAGAAAGGAACCGTGTGCATGCATGTAAACACGATTGGGCTCATCATGCACTGTGGGTCTTGTGGAACACTGGAATGTGAACATTCTGAGCACACATATGGGGTTCAACTTAAAACAACTAAAATGCCAAGACGCTAGCATTTACATCCTGGGTACCACAAAAAGAAAGAAGTTAACCTTGAGCTCTTTCAAAAGACCAATTTTCATGGTGTGATGACAGCCATTCACACACTGACAGGTTCTGTCAAGGGCAATCACAGCAATTTGATGCTTGTCTCTTAAGAGGACAGCGAGAGCAATGACAATGATACTAGAACTGACTGATACATTCAAAGAAAAATCAGAGTTGAGTTCAGACTTGTGATGATTTTTTTTATGCTGTCAATTTGGATTAGGGTCATAATGAGAGGGAAAGAACATAATAAGCAAATCAACATTGTTTACAAATCAAAAGTCAAAAATATCACTTTGGCCCATTTATTTATTTCAGCTTATTTTTTCCTCAATTTTTTATTTATTTATTTATTTTATTATTTTCTGCTACTTACTTTATGTTTGTGGATTACATAAGGAATGAATTAAAGAGGGGGTACAATTTTTTTCCCATATTTTAAACAGGAATTTATGTTAATACTAAATGTGTGTGGCATTTCTGCACATTTATATATGTCGTAGAAATCCCTGAATCTGTCAGTAAAATGATCAAAATGGTTTGTTCTAAAAATAGTGGAGATCTTCACCAGACTTCCTGAAATGATAAGGTCATTACATAAGGATCTCCTAATTGGTCCATGAGATGCTGAAAGGGCGGGCCTAAAACACCAAGGTCTGCCTGTAGCTCTGCCCCTAACAGGCCTCCAGAGAGCTGACCATTCAGAGATAAGAGGGTTTGTGACGCAGGGAGCCTTAAAAATTAAGTGTTTTGGACAGTCTAAAATAAGGGTTTTCTTAAACACCAGTTATGATTTTTGAGCTGTCAATCATTTAAAGCTACAAAGGCAGTACCAGGGGAACAGTATCAGCCTGGACCACACCCCTCTTTAACTCACCGAAGCCTTTATCAAACTATCTCTGAGTGAGCACAAATTTAACTGCACAACGTTAGAACCTTCAGTTTAGCATTCTTTACACATCAAAGAGGTTCTTTATTGAAAAAAATGTCTCAAAAGCCTCTACAGCAAGTCAGCATATAAATCAATCAACTCAGGAAGAAGCAGTTTTCAGTGATAGGTCGATTACTCAGGTCTTGTTTTACTCTAATATAAGATTCCAGAAGCAAAAAATTACATTGGGCAAAACCACTGTGTAGAGCTCACAGGTTTTAGGTAATGATTTGATTGATGTGACACAACAGATACTGGCTATTGGCTTTAATATGTGAATGTCAAATTATTTTCCAAAAGGCTGATATCCCTTTACAGGCCCATCTTCATTCAGCAAAGTGAATTTAAGTGTTTTAGAACTAGTTTTGGATGTCAGGACACCGTCTTTCGAATTAGGGCAATCAAGGACACGATGAAAGGATAAATGGTCACTATAACTAGAAAGCTGTTTGTCTTCTATTAGAGCTAGTTTTTAGGTTATTGCACAACCACACACACACACACACACACACACACACACGCACAAACACACACACACACACTGTTGGCTGCTGGGCTCTCAGGGTCTTCACCAGGGATAGTTATAGCTGTCCATTAGTGACTGCTCTGAGCCCAAAGAAGAAACTGGGTCAGAATTGTGTGAGGGAGAAAGTATGTTGCATCTCCTACTCTCTGATTTATGAAGACATAATTACACAAACACACATACACACACACACACACACACACACATATACACACAACAGAGGCATTTTTGTTTTTATCAGCAGCCTTGCTATGGTTATTTATATCCTCAACCATTAACCCCCTTTGTTTGAGCTCACCATGTCCTCAGACATTAAACTTTCTGTTTATGTCTGTCGTTGTTGTTTATATCCCTCCAAAAATTCACTGAGCAGTCAACAGTCTCCCTCTACACCAATTTAACTGTATCTCCCTCTCCCTCTGCTTACTTGGAGAAGTTTTCACTGTGCTGAATAGACTACATTCACCAATCTTGGAGAATTTATTACAAGATCTAAGTGCATTACAATGGTTCACATTCATCACACTCACATGCACATGCAGATGGTATCAGAGCTACCATACAAGGCCAATGACTGGCTCATTGGTAGTACTTTGGGGTTCAGTGTTCTGCCTAAGGACATTTCTACTTGGTATTAGGCAGAGCTGAAAAATAAGACTGATCATGGAGAGAGAAATGCTGCTGGAGGAGCACAATGCTGTTAAATGCACGTCTGTAGAGCAGACAAACTGACTAGCTTGTTAGATTAATGAATCTAAAAGTGTAGGTGGCGCCCTGAATAAGATGGAGTGAGAGGAGACTTTGGTGAAGTTCAGGAATTATCAGTCAATCCTGGGTTGAAGAATACCCTTTAAGATCACACAATCTGCACAAAAAACTGTAGCTCAGATTGGTTTCCCAGATTGGCTCTTTACTGCACATCATCCCTCACTCTATATTCCCAGTTTCATACTCTATCCAGTGTCTTCTGAAAGAGGCTTAATAGACAGTCACAGTGTTTGTGTGTCATAGTTTGAACTCAAAACACGAGATGTTTCAGGTTGTTCCCTGTGACAAGAAAAACATGTAATTCCAACAATACTTTTAGGATAATTTCCCCCTCAGTAGACAATAAATACCTATTCTATTCTATTCTATTCTATTCTATTCTATTCTATTCTATTCTATTCTATTCTATTCTATTCCTCCCTGGTAAGTTACAGTTGAGCTGTTATTCCACACATTTTAACACATTAAAGCCATTGAGGTATTAATCTAAAAAAGAAGTGCATTCATGACTCTGACAGTTATTCAAGCGTTGGTGATATTCTGTATGTTCTGACAAAAACAGGCCTGGGCATTGTTTTCTGCCTTCCTCCAGAGAAGATCGCTATCTCAGAGGAAGTTAACTACTCCATTCAGGAAAATTAAATCAACCATGGTCTGGATGTAGATTTACAGATGTAATTGTGACAGCAGGTCATATGATGATGGCTCTTCAGTTACTATCTTGTGAGATCCAACCAGTGAAAAGACGAAAAAAAAGAAGAGCCCAGGGGAGTGCTGTGGTCAATGATGAGCAAACGCTGCTCAAATAAATCATTAAAAGTCTAATATGAATGACGATGATACTCTGTTTTTGGGAAAAAGGTAAACATAGTCACAAGACTCCCTTCTGCCAATTCATTCAACATACTACCGTTTGGACAGCATTTACGTGTCACTACTTTGTTTCTTCATGCGGTAGTGTTAGGATAAAATGTTAAAGACAGACTATATGTGAGCTCTTGGTCTGGATGTCTATACTGCACCTCCCACACTTAACTCTGAGTGGTTTCAAAGGCACAAGGAGCTGTCACTGTGAGAGTGGGTGGTTACGGAGCTGTCTCCAACAGAAAACTCCTCATTTGTGTTGCTGCTATGAAAAACACGCCACAAGGTCTGGAGCAGACAAGGTAAACGTAGTCTGTGCTCTTCATCTGACAACACAAGTTAAAAAAAAGTAGGAAACACCAAAGTGTCTCTTTTGCAAGTGGTCATTTTAATTCCACTGGGAGTGTGCCGTAATAATAGTTTGTGATGGATTAGATTAAAAATCTTGAGAGGAGAATGGAAACAAGAGGAAAAGACATTTACCATGTGTGTGTTTAGTAGATTTACTGAAATCACCACTACATATGGTCAGTTATGAAGGTTTAATACGAATGTCCTACAGGTGAGACAACAACCTCTCCCGAAGTGGTTTAGAGATCCTTTGCGACTGTGAAGTGTTACTTCAATGCCTTCTTCAAAAAGAATACTCCGGCAGGTATTAGATATTTCTTACTGATAACCCAAAATGGTGAAGTTCTTGGCTTCCACACTGACATGCAGGATTACATTCAAGCTCTCCAACTGTGGTGTGATCTCACTATACACAAACCAATCTGCTGCCCCTGTTATGTTGTTATACAGCTATGCCACGCATCATTTCAGCCGCACTGATTTTAATCTGGAGAAAAAAACTGCACTAATTTATACAGCACTCTGTTTGAATGTTTGGTCGGTGTCAGCTGCATCAGAGAAGCACATTCACTGGTAGGCAGACAGTGACAGCTCAGGTGTATGAATATTAATACTACAACAATGATGCTGTATTAATATTGAGCACATGGATGGAAAGGTCTTACCACGTTCTTCAGCTGCATAATCATCCTATAATGACAGTGACAATAACAAGGGTGGGAACTGTGCAGCACATACAAGAACAGCAGTTACACCTTATTTCCCACAAGTACTATAAAGCATCACTTACACTAATGAACCTTTATTCAATGTAAGTAGCACACAGCACCGTAGCATGATGATACTACACCCTGATTCAAAGAAGAGCAATGAAATCAACAGCCAAAGACAGTAATCAAGATGTACCGTATGTTACAATGCAATCAACCAACGCACCAGAGCGCTGAGCAAACATGGTATTTACATATTGATATTGTTTACACTGTATGACACCACGTAAAGATCAGCAGCCATTAGCGTTTAAACACAGGGGGGCTTTTTCTGTCATCGGTATGAGGGTTAAATGGTCCAAAAACATAAATACTTTATGCTTGTTTATGGTTACAGCTTTGGACACAAAAACAAGGAACTAAACCTGGATCAGGTCGCCCCCTTGTGGTGAAAACCCAAATTGGATCCACCTCTGTTCATGGAAATTTACTCACTTATATTTCTCTTTAAGGTATATGAAATGTGCTGTGGCTTATCTAACAGCACAAAACGTTGACTCAAGGTCTGTTTTAAATGTCTGTATACTCTCCAAGGCTGCTTATTGACAGATACCATCTTCCACTTTTGGGAACAAAAACCAAAACAAAACAACGACAAAACAAAAAAACAAAAAAACGGATACTGTCATCCAACAGAGCTGTGTTTTCAAAATTTGCAACCTGGAGTGCATTTAATGGGATCATAAAAAAGAATTCAAAGTATGTGAATTAATAAATAAATTCAGAGTTTATTTCTTAATTCAGATACTTTACATGTTCTTCAACAGATGTCTTACCTTCGGCCTCTCATCCAAGATTTGCTGGCGTATGTCCTTGTGCTTCTCTTGTAGTCTCTCTTGTCTTTTACTTTGTGCGTCTTCCAGCTACACACAAAAGCACAAAGACACATGCACACACCAGCAGACATGATTAGGTTTTTGCCCGTCAAAACATCATAATTTAAGTGTGATTACGTTTTGAAGTGTACGGTTTAAACATGTAGATCATGTGGTTAGTCTGTGTTGACTTTTCTATCCTGAGGTCTCTTACCCGTTTGATGTACTGAACCACCTCGTTGACAAACGATCTGTTGATCTCAAGCTTCTCTCTGTGGGGGAATTATAGAATTGGTTTAGCAGAACTACCAGTCCTGACAGAATTAATCGTAAACATTTGGTGACATCTAGTGGTCACACAAAACTTCGACAACTCTTAACATAGATACTTACTCTTCTGTCACATTCTTGTCTTTAGATTTAGCTTCATTGATCTTCTCTTGCCTTTTCTTGTCCATTTTCTTCTTAAGATCTTTCTTTTCCCTATTAACAGTGAGACAAAAAAAACATCAGGGCTGAAAGTCATGGATGCCCTCTGTGTTGGTTTGATTGTGCGTGCATGCTTTATGCTGAACACCGTCTTACTTCTCGCAGATATCTCTGAGCTTTTTCATCTGAGCACTCTGGCACTCCTCTGCAATGGTGGTCAGCTTCTCAACCAGCTAGAGACAAAGCAGAGATGTACAGTTTGATACACGAATGAAACAGACTGGCCTGAATCAGAGTGAGTTTGTCTACCACAGTGAGGTAGACACACAGCAGAGTCCTCATTATGGTTTCTCTCTTTTGCTGCATAAGCCCTGTATAACACCTGAGCTGTGTTCACTGTGCAGGTGTACTGGAGCAGAACTTATTTATTTTTCCACTCGGTGCGACAGAACATGTGCCCGGGCAGCAGAACGATGGCTGTAATACTCTGAAGGAAGACCTGGAACTTATCCATTAGCTGATATGATTAGCTTGTGTTAGCTTCTCTGAGCCTTGAGACACCTGGAGAGAGTCAGCTCGTTATAAAGTCAAACACAAGTCACAGCAGGCATGAGTTATAATACAGCATGAAAAAAACAGGCTTGGATCAGACAACAACTGTCAAATGTTTCCCTC
The DNA here is from genome assembly GCA_030710495.1 of Labroides dimidiatus. Lineage (NCBI taxonomy): Eukaryota > Metazoa > Chordata > Actinopteri > Labriformes > Labridae > Labroides > Labroides dimidiatus. The sequence continues at coordinate 18,236,084 of CM061158.1, forward strand.
ATTGAGAGTATTTGCTGTTCCTTCAGCCGCTCACCTGCTCTGACACCTACCTCCTCACAGTGGTTTCAGGCATTCTAAATTACAACATGAAAATGGTCCGTCTGGCTGCTGATGGTTTTGTTTACTTTTGTGGGTCATAAAGAGGTATTGGTATAAACTTTCATTTAACAGCTCTCCAGCCATCCAATCAAAATAAGCTCATGTGTAATAGATGATAATACATTTTGGTACTTTTGCCACATCATAATTATGCTGTGTCTTATAAGACCTTGAAGATAGGACACAAGTTCAAGAGAGAAATATGAGATTGACTACAAGTGTAATGGCCTGGAGTAAGACGCTCATAGATGTTCAGAGGTGACAGGGAGATTGTTCTGTGCTGTCCCTGGTGTCTTTAAATAAAAGTAAGCTGCACGAGACAGATCAGATCAATCCAGTACTTCCATCCCAGCTGCCTTCCACTCCTGTAAACTGTTTGGCTGCTTTTACTGTGAATGTTTGTTAGTACCTGCTTGATGTGTTCTCGTTTCTGGTACTTTTCGCTGTAGTACTGCTCCTGGCGAAGTGTGAGGAGCTGTTGCTGTTGTTGCTCCTTCAGCTCTGCGAGTCTTTGACTGCACTCCTGCTCCAGATCACAAAGCTCTTGGTCCAGGGTTGACAGAGAGGGCTCGGACCGACTGGAAACCAACACCAAAACACAGCCACAGAAAAAATATACCCACAAGTTGAGATACCCGTCTTTTTTCCAGAACATTTCGCAATAATTATTTTGAAATGTTGGGAACTTTTTACTGAGTGGTGCTTTAAACGTTTGAGTTTTGAAGTTAAAACAAAGAAAAGCACTGATCTTTGACCCTTCAAGTACTTTGGTTGAAATGTGTTACCTGGCTAATATTATGCCCTGTGTGCAGCAAGAGCTGACTGTAATCTCAACTGCATGCTCAGTGCTGATTCTTCAGTGTGTGTGTGTGTGTGTGTGTGTGTGTGTGTGTGTGTGTGTGTGTGTGTGTGTGCGTGTGCGTGATGAATTGCTAAGGAACTCCTTTGAGTCCCTGGGGCTCAGAGGAAGTCTTATTCTCTCATTTTTATTCTACACAAAGCTTAGCCTTTCTTTTTTTTCTGTCTGGAGCCGGCGCTGTAGTGTTTGTTTCTGAAAAATGTGATTTTCAACAGTGGATTTATTTAACTATCGTTATCACTGTACATCTGTGGGTGTAAAAAGAACATGGACTAAAAGAAGGGAAAAGTTGATAAACATCTACATATTCATTATAAAGTGATAAAGTGTACTCAAGCTTTTAGCTGAAAAAAGTTTTTAACTATTAAAAAGTTTGTTGAGTTTCTTTCTACAGTCCTACTGTTCCTTCACCGTTTTTACAAGACTGTTGTACAACCATTTCAAAAAAGATCAGTGACTTGTTGTAAATAGAAATGATATCTCGGGTTGCTTTAAAGGCTTTTTGGAAAAACTTCTAAATTCTCAGATGATTCCAAAAAGTCTTTCAAATGGACAGAGATCAAGTTCAAAGATCCAAAAATGGAAAACATCAGATCTAGTATCAGAGAAGAGAAGGGACACCTACCTTTTCTTACCGTCTCGTTTGTGGCTCTTCTGCAGGGCAGAACGGCGTCGCTGATGCTGGCTCTGCAGCTCGGAAACACGAGCCGTGTGCTCCTTGATCAGCTCGCTGGTCTTCCGGTGGTGTTTCCGAACCAGCTCCTTCATCTCCTTGTACTGTTTCCTTTGCTCCCTGACAAAACCCTTCTGTTGCTTCAGCTCCTCCACTGTCTGAGCCTCTAATTCTGAAGGAAGGGAACAAACAATGACAGCTTAGCCCTTTAACTTGCTGCTCAACCATTTGGTATAACATTTTTTAAGTCGCTATATCTTATTGACAATAGCAGCCTGCACAGGTCTACAGATCCTTAGTGGAAGTTCACTTGTGACGGTTCAAAGATGAAGTCAAAATTCAAAACAAACAAACAATAAACAGGGATGTAAATGGTTTTCCAAACCAGGTGTGTTTCCATTCTGACACAATTTCTTCTTTTTATTTCCCTACATGGATTTATTCAGTTAGTCATTAATGTTTTAAACAAAAAAGATAAGGAGAGCAGAAATAATCTAAAATAGGAGAGCTAAGTACATTTTGACAAAATTCTGCTAAAAGTCATACTAGTAAAAATAATGTATAAACATAAAGACCCGAGGAGAAAGCTGAAAACATGACCTCACCTGTGAGAACGCTCTGGATGATGTCTTCAGTCTTTACTGATGGTTTCAGGGAACCTGGGCACAAAAAGTAAGTATTTTCAAATGTGTCTACAGATCAGTGACAAAATGTCACATCTACCAAATCTCACGTTACATTCTGCCAACAATATCTTCTTTTGAAATAACTGGTTTTAATATTTTCAGATATCTTTGCCATTGGTAACCAGTGATCCTCATCATCCTCTAGTAGAATAAAGGACTGGTCCATTGCAAAGTTAAAAAGATGTAAAACAGCTGATTTTTAAAATATTAACAAGCAAACAGTCACTGTATTCTCCCCATTTTAAGACTTAACACATGTTGTTTACAGAATTATTTTACAGTTTTCATTGAGCTGAATAAAGTGTCTCTGTGATTTATGAACAAGTGCAGACTGCATCACAATGTTAGCCTAATATTATAACTGTCTAAGTCATACATGATACACATTTATATTATTTTGTGAGCTTCATAGCACAAATGCTTCAGTCAAAGAAATTTAATAAAATAGATAAATTAACAATAATATAAACAATATTATAAATAGTATTGCCATTCACTGAAATATGACTTAGACAGTTATGCTATTAGGCTAACGACATGGTTATTCCCTCTTTACCTGCAGACTGTGGCTGGTGCCCCCCCAATGAAGGGGGCTTTGGGGCGATGATGGGTGTGTGGCTCAGTCCGTTCTCTGCAGGCAGAGCTACCCTCTGGTCCACCTTACATTCTGAGGGAGCATCACTCCCTGCCTCCACCTGTGTATGATATGAAAGATTCAGTGAGCTATTGATCTAGTCAAGAAGTCTGTAAATAAAGCTCTGACCACTGGCTCTTCTGCAGAGGATTTTTCACTCCTTCATATTTTATCGAAGCTGTCTGGATGAAAAGTACAACAAAACCACAGCGTTGTGTTTCACATGCACACAAAAAATATGTTTTTTATGACACAGATCTAGAAAATAATCTGTGCCACCCTGATTTGAAAGAGGTTAATCTTGAGTAAAATCTTACAGACTATAGAACTTTCATAAAAACCTTCTCATGTGGTTGTATTTGCTTCTTGAAGTCTGTTGTTGTACCTGTGTCCTGAGGTACAGTTTGTAGACATAGCTCTGGTAACCAATTCTCAACATTTCTCTCCGTGCCGAGGCTCTGCAGATCTTAATTTCCCCTTAGACTCAGCTGAAGCTCTGCCTATATGTTCTTATCTCTAATGCGTTAACACAGTTTCAAATAATCTCTGCTCTAGCCAGATCTACTCATTACTTTTCCAATCTCTCTGTCTGCACGCTGTTCCTTGGCTTTCGTTGCATGCCACTTTCAGTGACTGTTACCATGGTCACGGCATGAAACAGCCCTCTGCCGGCCATCCTCCTGGGTAATCATATTAGCTGGCAAATCAGATAAAAGACAGCCCTCTGGAGAAGCCCTTCTTTCCAGCCCTCTTCTCCCTATAACCTCAGATAACCCTGTGTCCCGTCTCATCTTACAATTATCTGAACTTCAGTCTTACAAATGACTGTCTTCTTGTTCCTCTGATACCATTCCTGCGGCTCTGCACTAACACTGATCTTTGGCCACCTGTAGTCTCTTTTACTATGTTTAAGATGATCATCACAGTTAAAATATTACTGCTAGTCTACCTTCAATGCACCACTAACAGGCTTACCAATGCCATACCATTGTAAAATTGCTAGTCTTTCATTGTAAAACAAAACAAAACAAAGGCCTTACTGTTTAAAGCAATTAAAAAAAAGAAAAACTCTCCAGACTGTGTGGCATTTAGATTATATTAAAAAGTATAACCTATAGTCTAATTTCTATGTGTATGCTTGGACCTATTTAACTGAGTGTGGGCTTTTTTTTTATAAATTAATTTAAATATTTTCATTCTTAGATTTATTAGATAAAATTGCTCAGTTTTTTTTTTTTTACTAGTTTAATCTCATTAAAGAGAGGATATTTTGTATTTGGATATAAAGTAACGATGCCAGCAGTCCAAATTTTCAAACAGCAGAATCTGCCTGTCAACTGCTCAAAATGATCTGTTTTGAAAATAGCACAAGAACTTCGTGAGACTTGCTGAACTGATGAGGTCATTGCACAAAGACTTTCTAACTGGTTCATGCCAGGTTGAAGGGGTGGGCCTCAAACACCAAGGTCTGGCCAATCAGATGGAAGGGGTTTGTGGAGCAAGGCACCTTAAAGAGACAGTAGCGAAAAAGACTAAAACACCACCCATCCATTCATCTTAGCGCTTATCCTGTTTAGGGTCTCAGGATGAGAGGTGGGGTTCACCCTGGACTGGTCGCCAGTCAATCACAGGGCTGACACACAGAGACAGACAACCTTTCACACTCACACTTTTGGGCAATTTAGAATCACAAATTGACCTGATGAGCATGTTTTTTGGACTGTGGGAGGAAGCCGGAGAGAACCCACACATGCACAGGGAGAACATGCTAACTACACACAGATAGGCACACAGTGCCCAAACCGGGATATAGACCGGCGACCTTCTTGCTGTGAGGCAACAGCACTGACAGCTTTGCCACCGTACAGCCCAATAAAACACCAGTGTGTGAAAAAATAGTTGCCACAAACCAAAAAAGGGCTTTCTACTGAGGTATCCAAATTAGTCTTATCAGCATGTGTTATTTATGCAATATAAAAGTTACCTGGATGAGCAGACTATGACATGCGATAAGTACAGCTTTGAGTTTTAAAATCTAACATGATCACTCTCTAAGACTTCAAATCGTTAAGCAGAGCACAATGAAATGCAGAAACCATGCTGATTGTAACATCTACTGTCACCATACAGCTTATCATGGAGCAAGTGGAAATGAAAAACATCCATAAGAAAATAAACAAGCCAGGTTCATAATCATTACTGTCTCACAATGGATCTGGAAACAGCTGTGGGTTTTAAAGCAGCTTGTGGCAGAGGTTCAAAATCTCCTTTTACTTCTTAAATAGCATCTTAATAGTTTTTCTTCTCATTCTCTCTACATTGTTTTTAATTTTTAACCCAATAACTTCCTGGCTGAGAGAAGAGTGGCCAGCTGTCGGATTAATCATTTGACTTTAAAACTAATCTACAGTATGAAGCCCTTCATACAAAAACACACAGTAACAATAACTTGCATGTCAAATGCCCTCTGTATGTGATAGATAGAAGAACATTGAAATACCTCTTTGTCGCCCTCCTCCTCTCCTCCCTCCTCTAAAGTAAGAGCTGCCAGCTGATTGGCTCTCTGCTCCATCAGGTTGACATAGCGGATGGGGTTGGACAAGGCTTCGATGACATCTAATGAACAGGAAGTAAACAGAGCAGCTTTGTTGTGGCACAGTGCAGGACTCTGAAACTATTTTTTTCCCTTTTAAATTGGACCAACATCAACTGCCTTACCTGCAAATGTGTCTGGAACATAGTCCTTCACTTCTACATACACAAACAGAGTGGGCAGTGTCAGGGACTGATTCTTCTCATTCCTTAGACTGATGTAGTGGTAGCCTTCAGGGGTTGAGGCAGATTGAAAGAAAAAAAAAATGTTCAAGTGTTTAACCAACACACAACAAGTGCAGCAAAGTCTGAGAGAGCATTCAGTGTTAATGTTTATATTCATTAAAGCTGTTATATTAAAGCTGTTTCTAATCTGGGTAAAATAAAAATCACCAAACTAAACTAATGTTAGGTAAGATTTTTACCTGGACGAATGGCTGACACAGGAATAATCCGATGGCCAATGAACTTCCCTCCTTCTTCAAACACAGCTATCCTTAATGATGCAAGTGTTGGCAAAACAACCTGAGGAAAACAAGTTCATTGTACTTATTTATGCATCAGTATAACATCAGGGAAAAGTCATTTTCAAATTCCATGTATGTCTCATTAAGCGGCTATATTGTAGACTTATATGTAAATGTGTATGGATTGGCCTGTTAATATGCCACAATCAACAAAGTGCAGTCGGTTCGCCAACACGTCTCTCCATGCAAACTTCAGCTTCTGTCTGACCTTCTTGAAGACGATGGCCTCCTCTTCCCAGACAGGGTTGATAGCATTTCCTTGAGATGTCTTGGTCTTGAATGCTTTTCTCTTTGTGTCCACAGGTAAGCCAAACATGTCCATCTCCACATAAGTGCCCACTTTCTTATCTGACAGGAACTGGCCTGAGATGATCTGAGAGGAAGGAGGAGGAAAAAAAAGATCAACAAGAGTGCAAGAGTGCTTTGATTTTAAAGGGAAATGACAAAATAAACAAACACATACCTTAACAGATAAAGTGTTGGCTACAATCCCGTCCACTGTGCTCTCAGTGAAAGGGTCAAAGTGTTTATCAGGACGCCTCATAAACTCTGGTTTGAGTCTGAAGCCACACTTTCCGTTGTATTCATACATGCCCAGGTTCAACTGCATGGACAAATCTGTGGAGGGAGGACACAACATACAAAAGTTAACTAAATGTTTACTGTGTGCTCTAGAAAATTAAAAAAATAAAAAGGCCTTATCAGTCAACAGTTGGGGTTATTTCCAATAAGACTGATTTATAACATTTCTAAATGTGTGAGAAATAACGGATTTCTGCATTTAAAAAAAAAAAATGAATCAGATTTATTTTTTTACCAATGGTTTGAAAGTTGAGCGCCACCAGCTGACAGCCAGCGTTCCAGAAGAGTTGAGGATTGTAGTTGGATGAATCCACTCGGGTGCCTTTAGGGTAGATCCTGCTCAGCTGCAGTTTGTTGTATCTGAACAGAACTGGTTAAAAAAAAAATCTGCCTGGCCTGCAGTAAAAGGACAACTAGTGCTGTTACAACTACTACTAATTCCGAAACAACTACTTTTTCAACATTTTCACCACGAGGCGTTACAAATTCTACATATTGCAGCTTTTAAAACTAAGAGTCACTGAGTCAATGAATGCTTTCATTTGACAGGTAAGCCTTTAAAACAAACTAAAGCTGGGCTTTATGCAGTACATGAAATGGAAAGATTGACACAAATTAGATTTAAAAACCTTGAATTATATTTATCCATGCAAGTCACATGCTTTGGTAAAACTGAGAAGGATACTCCACAAACTCCACAGGAGATTTGGTCAGCTGCTCCAAAGCTTTGGTCTCCACAAAGGACGACATTTGGTAGCTGCGGTTGATTTCTGTGGGGTCGAAGATGACCACAGTGATTAAAAAAGGAGATTAAAGACATCCTGTTTTAATTTCAAGATTGTTCTGTCTTGATTATCCTAGTTTCTCAACTAAGGCTGTGTCTCAAATCAGATACGTCCATTAAAACACTTGGATGACGTGCACCGTGTACACTCTGCACTTACTGGAACTGCACAAAATCTTACAGGGCAGTGTTGTTCAAAATCAAACACTGCTGCTTTGCACTTACTGGAAATTATGATGGCACACACAACCATTCACAGGTGTTCTTCTGCTACTCAGCGACTGCAACTATCAAACATTGCTTGATCCGTTTCCGCCTCTTCCTACATTCTTCCATACTGTCAGTGTGAACGCACTTATGCCTTCAAAATAGTGAGTGTAAGTGCAGAAGTACATAATTTGGGACACAGCTAAGTGTTACAGGTTTTTCACACTAAACAAAAAAATGTCAAAGGGGGTGTGAGTTATTCAGATACCCAATATCTCATTATTTGTTTGCACATACTTTTGGAGCCCTCAAAGCTGTTAAACTTGACTGGCTGGATGTAGATGACCAAGTTGGACATTTCCTCTGTGGCAAATGCTTCACTGCCTGCTGTACCCTGTTGAAAAAAACCCCCACACAGATAAGCATATATCTAAATATAATACTGAGAAAATTTCAATTAAAGTATAACCACTGACAATACTGAGATTGGTGTTCAATCAGCCTAATGGGTCATAAACAATTTATAAAGCTATTTTTCATTCAGTCACATCAGTTGAAATAGAATTTATCCCAAATTTACACTAGAGGGCAGCATCACCACATTTAGTATACTGTGAACTATTCTTTCAACTCTTTTCTGGTGTTTGAAGTAAGGGCTGAATAGGAATTTCACCTCATCCATGGAGCCTTTTTTACAGTCGTCATCATCATCATCTTCATCCTCACTTTCTGCCTCCACCTCACCTGAAAAACAGGAGTCAGAAGTATGTATCAAGGTGAGAAAGATTAATAACACTGAATGAGCCCATACGATTTGTGTTTATTGTTAAGACACCAGCACAAAGTCTTTAAGACCAGTTTCACAGCTGGTGGTCCAAGTCCATGGCTCTCTGAAGTTCTAAGAGGACAAAGAAGAGAACTCAGGGCAGCAGAAAGAAAGTGGTGTAAATCCCAAGAACTCACTGATTTTTCCTCCTACCAGCTAAAACTCACATCCTTCACTTCCTGCTTCAAGTCTGCAAAGCAAACATTTTATCAGAACAAGATCTGTGCTGCTCAAGGAAACTTTTTATGGTGTTTAACTCCTCCAACTCCTCCAACTGCTCAGCCCTCCACTGTACTGACTCTGGACACGTTTTCTTTCATTTTGACTGAGAAGGTGGTAACCATCAGCAATCAATTCTTTGAGCCTGACCAGCTCAGTTAACTCCAACCTACTGTACTGCTGGTGTTTTACTCTGATCTTTTGCTCCTCTGAGTGAGGATGAGGTCTCCAGACTTCTCCTGAACTTAAAACCTACAACCTGTCCTCTGGATCCGATACCTACCAGCATCAAACCTTCAGTCACACCCATTGTCAATTCCTTGTTGGAATCTGATGTCTTCTCCACAGCTTTTAAGCAAGCTTGGATCACCCCACTACTCAAAAAGCCTAATTTCAACCCAATTTAGGTTGAAAATTAGACCAGTCTCATCCCATTCTTATCTGAAATACCTGAGCACACAGTCTTTAATCAAGTTAACCCAGTTAACCAAGCCTATCAGTCTGGTTTAAAGCGCGACCACTCCACTGAGACTGCTCTCCTGTCAGTCACACAATCACCACGACTGGCTCGAGCTGCTGGTCAGTCCTCTGTCCTATTACTGCTGGACCTGTCTGTTGCCTTTGACACTGTGAACCATCAAATTCTCCTCTCCACACTGTCTGAACTCAGCATCTCAGGACCTGTCCTGTTGTGGTTTAAGTCCTACCTCAAAGATAGATCCTTCAGAGTGTCATGGCGAGGAAAGTATCTGAATCACATGGCCACCTTCAGCTAAATCTGTCTAAAACTGAGCTCATTGTTTATTTCCAGCCTGTCCCTCTGTCCAACCACACATCAGTGTCATGCTTGAAACAAATCAACTTGTGCCCACAAATCTTGGCGTTATAATTGATGACCAGCTGACCTTTAAGGTTCATGTGGCCTTGATTGCTCGGACCTGTTGATATGGCCTCTATAACATCAGGAGGATCAGACCCTACCTGACACAACAGGCCACACAGCTCCTGGTACAAGCCCATGTGATTTCATGCATTGACTACTGCAGCTCTCGTCTTGCAGGCCTCCCTGCGTGTACCAAAAAACAAACCTCTGCAGATGATCCAGAATGCAGCAGCATGTCTGTTCTTTTACCAGCCCAAAACAGCACACGTCACCCCACTGTTAATCTCTCTTCACTGGCTTCCAGTGACGGCTTGAATCAAATTCAAAGCTCTTCTTCTGGCTTACAAAACAGTGACAAGAACGGCTCCTTCCTACCTGGAGTCCCTCATCCAGGTCTACGCTCCTTCCCGCCCGCTCCGCTCTGCCTGTGAGAGACGCCTACTGCTCCCAGCCCAGCATGGCTCTAAATCTCTAACCAAACTCTTCTCTTCCCTTTGTACTTTCAAGAGACGCGTAAAGACTTAATCTGACCCTTCTCCTCTTTGTCCTCAGGGGTAGAATGAATCACAAGATCTAAAACCCAGCTCTTAGTGAATGAAAGCACTGAATATTGGATGCTGTTGAATGTTGAAGGATATTGCTGATACTGAATTATTACTTGTGGCTCCATTATTTAAAATGGAATTTAAAAGAAGAATTATTTACTTCAGTTTTTCATCCGGTCTAAATTCTTGCTTGTGTTGTACGTCCCTTTGGACAAAAGCGTCTGCTAAATGAAATTGTAGAATTATAGAACTGTGGTCTTCAAATACATCTTTATCTGGGATCTTTTGTCTCCATTGTAACCACATCTTAGACAGAAAAAAGGTTAAACTGACACACAGAGTTCATGGATTGACTAAATAAAATTCAATTTGTTTCATTCTAGCTGACCCATCATCTGCGCCCACATAATACAAGATCCATTGAAGTTTTCCATCTGAATCTGAGGTCACGCTGGCTGAGGAAATGAATTCTACTGGTGTGATGGTCAAACTGATCCAAGGCTTCTACAGCCAGCCTGATGAGAGCACTGTTAAAGATTGCTCTCAGGATCAGGGTCATGCACTGTGAATGACTCACCGATAGACTTTCTGCCCTGGGGCCTCAGGCTGAGCTCTGCACCCTCGGCTGGCTGTGAGGAGTCTGCCATCTCCTCTTTGGTTGAACCTGGCGTGAAATAAACAAATACTTTAGCAAGAAACCCAATTAAGCTGCTTTGATAAGTTCAATCAACCTTTTTTCTTGTACCTCAGGTGTGAAAGCAGCAGGAGTGTTGTGTGCTAAATGATAGAATTTAGTATAGTGCATTTTTATTATCCAGTTGCCAAAAAATTTGTGTTCTGAAAACATAAATTGAGAGTAGCAGTAAGCTTTTTTCCCTTAGTTTTTGTTTTCATGCCACGCAGGCCTCCATAAAACCTGTGATGGCTCCAACTTTCTGAGCTTATGCTCTTGCAAGATGCCCAAAGACAGCCCTGAAGCTTGCTTCCTTTGACTGAACTAGAGATTCATTCTTTTGTTGCAGCTTGGCTGAATACTGTAATTCTCCTGGCGCCTGTCTAAGCAACACTGATTTGAGGTCTGCCAACAAGAAGTCAAAAATTCTGCTGATAAGCCTCTGATAAAGCAACACAGAAGGCCTCATGTCACTACAATTCTCATGTCTTTGCTTTGGCTTGTGGTTCTTGTGATTGTGTACAGAGCACTGCATGGTCAAGCAGGGCAACTTAAACCGTTTGACTCCAGTAGGACTTTAAGGTGCTCTGATAAGGGTTCGCTCGTTGTTTCTCAGACTTAAATCTAAAGCAGAAATGCATTTGTCGTCCCTCGCACAGCATTTCCCAATGGAGTTGATAATATTAACGGAACAACAGCTGCTGATCCATTCGTTTAGACTTCTTTAGACTTATGTCTGTGAATATTTGCATCTTGTTATTGTCGGATATTGCGTGACCACAAATTGTTCTTGTTGAGAAGGAGATCCTGGGTCTTGAGAAGAAAATATTACATATAAGAGAGTGCAAGAGAAAAAAATCTGGGTGCCTAATTCCTAATTTCAATGATCTGTAATTGGATCAGTAAGCTGATACTTGCGATACTTGTGCTGCTTACTATATTCCAGCAGGGGGCAGTGTATGTCAGTGTACAAATGCAGCTTGTTGCTTCGCCTTAACAGAAAACGCAAAATGATAGATTGTACATTCTATTACTATTTACATATGAGAGATACACAAATGGTAATGAATACTTATTATATACAGTGTACACAGACCAAAGATAATGTCTGTATATAGCCAACCTCAACGCATATATGACAGAGCAGGGAAAAGTACAAATTCAGGAGCAGCTAAGTAAACACAAAACTCCATAAATTTGATGTATAAACTCTCACTAGATGTTATGACACAAGTCACACACCGCAGCTTGCAAACATACCATTACACAGAAGGCCACTAGCAGCCTGTGTTTAGGACACCCCAGTGACTGGCAGAGTGTCTTTCTGACAGAGAGAGAGAGTGTAACGGCCTATAATACCTTCAGCTGATGGAGAGGGTCGTGAAAATGATGAATGATAAACAATAGCAGTGTTTCGCTCCACTGGTTCGAATTCTCGGTAGCAATGAGATGCCGGTACATATTACAGATGGACCCTGGCTGCTTGGCTGTTTTGCATTGAAACATCATCAGTCAGCAGTTGGAGTGTGACTTGATGACTCTTTTTGTAAGATGTGTCAGTGTGTGCAGGCTTTCGAAGGAAAACTTCACCTGCACTCGGAGAGGACGGCTCACACATGCTGGAAGAATCGCTGTAAGTGTTGGAAACCTGCTCTGACAGTTTCTTTTTGGTGCTCCCGTCCGTTTTGTGGTGTTTCTTCTTGTTTTTCACCAGAATCTTCCCCATCAGCTCCATTGGGCTGGGCAGAGGCACACCAGACTCCAGCTGGAAGAGGGGAGGAAAGCAATGAGAACAGAGAAATGTAAAATGTGATGATAAGGCCTGGTAAAGAGAACAGAAAGAAGCTGGCTGAAAGTCAGCTCTAAAAAAGAATAAAGTGAAGCTCTGTCGTCTGAATGTTTATCTGCTGACGGATACTGGGTTGTTGGCTTTTGTACGTGAAAAGAACTCTGAAAAATGTTTCAAAGGAAAATTGTGTCATGAAGTTTCAAAGCATTGCTGTTTGGCTGAAGATTGCTCCAGTACAGCCATGGTTTACATCCGTTTGGAGACAAATTATCCCATAACAGGAGAAAATATGAAGCTGCTGAGTGGAGTGGTTCTGATTTAAAATGTTAATCCACTTCAGTTTACCTCACAATCCTCAAAGGAAGAGTCTGCTGAGAAGAGTTTGTTAGTAACCAAAGGGATCGGCACTAAGCATTACAAACTCTGTTGATGTAACAACTCAAAAGTTTACACTTTCAACATTAAAATCGGCTTCCTGGGGAGAGAGAGAGTGTTAAACACAAACATTCAGCCTCTCAAAGGGGCTGGCTTGAAGTAGAAGGATCTCTTATTTATTTATGGGGTACACTGCCTTTGGATCCCTGTGTTTAGGAATATTAATATTGCATTAGGGAAAGCTCGCAATGATATTGAATACACACATGAACATTCACAACCACTGAGTGTACGAGTTATCAGCTGTAAACACATCATAACTTGAACACTTCTTCTCTTTTACTTGGAAGAGTGAAAGAAAACAGTGATTCATGCACCAAACTTGAGCCAAGATGTTCCAACGTACTGTTTCCCAGCTCTGACACATCCGTCTGCACCTTCCTATTGTGCTGTTAAAAATGATAAAATACAGATTAGGGTGTCCTGTTTCTCTTGGCTTTAACAGTTTCACATAAACGGTTTCAGGTCAACAATGGATATGGACTGTAATCTTCAATTTTATCTTCTCCACTATATTCCCCAAAAGTGACATTGTTTTTTGCCCAGAAGTGATAAAGAGGGCAGGAGGAGGGATTTGATGTAACATTAGTGGAAGGAAATGGCTAAACAGCCACTGATATACCTCCGCTTTACACTTTACTTTTCAACACTTCAGGCCTTTACAGCTTTCCAGTAATTAAATTAGATTAATTACTTAAATAAATTAGAAACTAGACAAGTTTTTGGGTGTTTGTACCTCACTGGTGTATTTACAGTCTCTGCTTTGTCCATTACTGTCTGCTGTGCAAACAAGCAAACTGTGAATTGGTTCAAATTTCTCAGACTTATTCATCTTCATTTCAGTCCATGTTTTTTTTTATTCTTATAATATTTCTATATATGTTTCAGCCTTTATTTATCTGATCTATTTTTAGCTTCTATTGCACTGCCTTCATTGTGTATAGTAAAGGCAGCATCTCATTGTACAAGGAAACACGTTTTCTCACCGTTGACATGACAATAAACACGTGTATTACCTTGTATCAGAAATACTTCTGCTACATAGTCATGATGGCAACTGTTAGGTGTGAGAAGCATCCAGCATTCCAAGCTCAACTTTTTGACCGTTTTGCGTACACCAGCCAAGAAATCAAAGTGCACTGTGTTTTTCCATACTATCAGTGTGAACACACTTATGCACACAAATCAGTAAGGGTTAGTACAGGAGTACGCAATTTGAGACACAGCTCTAGTTTTTAGTCCCCTCTGAGAATTCATCCCCTCTACGTTAGGAGCTGATGCTGGAAACTGCCTATGGAAGATTCGGTTGGACGCTGCATGAAGCAGAGCATGGACTGTGATATACTGCTGTTTTTTTTTTATTATTATTAAGGTGTATCCTATATATCTTGACAGTTGCTGTGAGCCTTCGAGCTGCACTAACTCCAACAGCTTATGATTGCTCTTCTACCCACATTACTCTCAATCCCCTTTGCTTTCTGTGTGAGCTCATCTATCCTTGCCAATCCTGCGCTGTCCACGGCTTAAAACTAAGCTCCAACAGGACCATCCAAACTGCAAGAAAAATTGCTGTATTTCAACGCATTTTCTTCTTTTATTTTCAGCAGTTTTAATGAAAATGTTTTAGCAGCACAGCCCTCATCAGCCTAATGAACGCACTGTTTAGAGCCAGATAGCAAACAAGAAAACATGTTCAGGGCACATCCAATTTTTGTGTGATTTGGTTGATGTTGAGGGAGATCCAACTATTCTCACTTTGAATAAAACAACGACAACAAAAACTACAAAAAAAAAAAAAAAAAAAAAGCCCAGGATCCTCTCCTGCTGAAGATGATGGACATGTCTGTGCAGTGAAGATACTCAGGGAGCTTGAACTTGTATAAAAACTATAATCCTCTTTACTGTCACTTTAGGCTCAGCTTGAACCAATATCACTCCATCCCTTCCCTACCCTTTCCCCTATAGACTAACAGAGCTGATGTCCCTTTCGATTTTCTGTATATATGGCTGTCTTGGTGCCAGGGGGGAGTGGTTGTCATTGGTCTCACCTTTCCCACTTATTACATGCTCAGTAGTAGAAATCGGATCCCTCAACGGCACTTTTCCCTCTGTCTCTTTTTCTAACTTCTCCCTTGGTGTTTGAGTCCTCGCGTCTCCCGTTCAGAGGGCTTCTCTCTGATAATACTTCAATGTCAAATCCAAGTCAGGGGGCTGCTGGGAGCGTTAGCTGCTCCACAGAGTTACAGCGGAAGGATTAATACATCCCCGATGAATAACACCCAAGGAGTAAGTGCTCCTTGTTGAGGGACATGTGTGTTCTTTAAATGGTTTAAGAGGTTCCTGAGTGTGAGAGTTTGTGCGACAAGTGTCTACATTTACCTCACGTCATTACACACAAAGACGCCTTTGGGAGAAAGAAGAGAAAACAGAGTTCGGGTACAAGGAGACAATGCAAGCTTTTGTCTGGTAGCTATGGCAACAGAGGAAAGACAGATAAAGGGCCGCCAAGAAAAAGCTGAGTTTAGATTACGGCGTATTACACGTCTGTTTAATCTCACACAGCTGTTGCATGCGGCCCTTCCCGTGATAACGGAGAGGCAATTCAGGGGAATTAAAATCAAGTATGGGTTATATTATAAAAAGTCAGATCTTTGGAGGAAAGTGCCACAGGTGTGCGAGTGAACACGACGGAGAATTAGGATAAAGACTGAGGAGAGAGAGGGAGATTTAGGAGCATGCCTGCAGTGACAGAAAGAGGAAAAACTGTGACAACACATTCTGCCAGGCGCTAGAGGCCATGTCAATGTGTAGCTGTGTGTGTGACAGATGGAGAGGCAGAGAGGAAAAGTGTTCAAAAGCGGTTGTGTATGTGAACAAATGAGTCAATATACATGTGGATATACATATGAGTGGGCATTTAGCTGCCTCATGAATACATACATGATTTCTATGGGTGGCATGCTGGGTAGCAGTGTTCAAGGACACTTCTTTAGTGCACCCATCTGTGTGATAATATCCAACCAATCCCCTGCTGCTGGCAAAGCTACATGTGTGTGTGTGTTTTAGTCTGTTGAAGAGAGCGACTGCAGAAGTGTGAGTGTATGTTGGAACATACTTATATACTCACAGGATATTTCTCCAGAGGTTCTGTCAATAATGCGTCTCCAAATATTGACCGGCAGTACTCTGCCATCTTAGCCTGCTGTTTTGGTCTGCAAGGCATCACACACACACACACAACAAAAAACAGACACACACACAATCAGCATCATGACTTCTTTAAATATCAATACCACTGAATATTTATGCTGCACATAAAAGACACTTGAAGCGATCAATAACAACCAGTTCAAACTTCACAGGTCTGAAGGTATGTGATGTTTTCACAGCTGATAGGAAAAAACGACACGGCTGATTGGAGCTTTCTGATCAATAAGGTCGACAGAGAAACTGTGGGCTTTGACTTGTAATGATCTGCTGACTTACGAGTCCACGTGGTTCTCAAAAGACAGGATAACAGGGAAGGGTGAGGTCTTGAAGGCACACTCTGCTATAGCCTCGATCACCTCCTGGAGCACAAAAAAGGGAACACAATTGACAGCACGGTTATCAGTCTATAAAAGTGTGCAAACCAAATGCAGAATATTGTTAGTATTAAGGGATTTAATGCATTTCAAACAAATAATGACACTGAAGTTTCTGTTATAACTCAAAGCAGAGTTATAAAAAAACAAAGAGCCTGGGTGCTTATATCTCAGCCTGGATCACATCCATCTACAACGACAGTATTCCCTTCGTTCTCCTCATTGCCTGAGCGTCCCCCTCTGAGAATATGCACAAACCTGTTCAAATCAATAACTGAACAAGGAAGCAAGCCTGATAAGATGGAAAGATAGTCCTTCCAGTGCACAACACAAATTACACTCTGCAGCTCTAATGTTTTACAGGCACTCAGCATAGCAGTTGAATAATGTAGAAGAAAACTGTGTCAAAGTACCACATCCTGCCGTGTGCTCGGTCATTTATGAATCATAAACTTCAGATACTTTTACAGAAATTGGAGCCGAGCCAAGAGACAATGTCAATGCTCTGTTAAAGACAGTTTAAGAGCTGATATCAGATTTCTAAGCCACTAACTGACTGTGTCAATTACACTGTCATTACCAACAGTGTCAGATCAGGTAATGCCTTTCTTTCTATTCACTCCATCTCCTCCAATAAAAATCTTTGTCTGTAATTTAACCCGCTTCATTTGTAGCGCTCCAGCACCCTCTCCTTTACAACTCCTTTCTTTCTGTATTTCTCTCTAAGACTGATACCATTACGCCTGTTCTTCTTCTTTTGTTTCTCTCATTAGAGCTAAATTTCCTCCATCCATCAATCCTCTCACCTCTCTCCTGCTCTTTGTCCTGACACTTAGTCTGCTCTTAGATCCTCACATGCTCTGCATCCTGTAGTACATCTTTTCTTTCTGTCTTTCCATCTTCTGAGACTTCAATTAAGTGTCCATCAGTCTTAGTTTATGGCTCTTCAGTGCTTTTCAATTGCTTAAAATACACTATGTGCTGGATGAATGCCCTGCTTTTTCCTTCTCCCTGCTGCTCCTTATCCAGCAGTGCTTCACTGTGTGTTCACATTGGTTTTCTGCCTGTCTATACAGCATCTCTAACTTGTTAGTGTTTTTATTTCCTTCACATTTCAAAGTAAAGCAGGTTCCTGACATTACCTTACCACTCCACTAAAGAGAGAAGTTGTCAGCCACAGAACATATGCTAATAATACATCATTCAATATACATCCTAAGTTAAGTAGCACTACAGCTTTTTTTCCCATGAAGTGGCTCAAATATTTCATTGTATTCGACAGATATTCACATGTCCTTTTTTTTTGCATTTCTAAAAAAAGTAGCTCCTTAAAGATGCCCAGAGCTGTTGTGACAAACTGGTTCACGCAATTATCGCGGATGTCTCGAAATCAGCAAGGGCAAAGGGTTACAAAACCACAACGTAGAAACTGGCATTAGGATGAGAACAAAATCATAAAATCTATTGAACAAAGCTTTTCAATAGATTTGAACAACCAAAAGTAGTTTCTAAAGAAGAGGAAACAATATCTTCAAAGAAGCAGATGTTCATACATCAATCTTTTGGAAAGGGGGACAGAACTGACTCAGTTTCACTGAACACTGCTGTCTAAACAACAAGATCCAAATGAAAGTAAAAATTCTTGCAGACTTTTTGGATCGATTATTCTTAAACACAGCCAGGTTCATGTTGTCACCTTAATATTACACATCTTAACACTTTAACAACAGGATGTACTGTATATCTAGCAGTTTCAGTACATAATGAATGCAAAGTTAATGTGATGATTCCTCGACCAGGTGCAACAATGTTTGGAAATAATTCAATGAAGTTTTAGAAACAAACTGAATAATCTATTGCTGTTCTGCTTGTAGACATACCTGTCAGAGGAAACTGAACTATCAGAGGAGGTCTGGGCCCTGGGAATGCACTTTAATAAACTAAACCAAATTAAATGGAAATGAGAATGAACCCCGAAATAGAAGGCTACTTCATCTAAAATGTATTAAAGCACAGACTACCTACAACACAGAATGTTGTGGCTTTTAGCCAAACCAAAATCGAATCAGCTCATGATGCAGAGGATCATGATGACATGTTTACATCATCTCCAAGAACCCTCCTGCTTCTGTCTCTACAGAAAAAAACAAACAAACAAAAAAAAAAACCCATTCAAGTCTAACTTCAGAAAATTCTTCAGCCTGTGCTTCCCCAGCCCCTTGACTTACTCAAAATCCCTCTGCACCCAGTGTAATACCTTGAAAGATATTTCAGTTGTCATGGTGAAGCCGTGAGTGATGACAGGTTCTTCTTCTGTGGTTCGACCCTTCCAGCAGTCCAGTTCAATGCAGCGGCAGCCTGACAGGAGAACCTGTTTGTACATCTCCACTGATGAGTTCCCCGCCAGCTGGCCGGCTGCATCCAGCACGTACACACACACACAGAACAGCATGAACAACACTTCAGGTTAATGTTATAATGATGCAAAAAGTAACAAAATGACTATCAAACCACATCCTCTCACTTTTAGGAGCTCATTTACAGCTTTAGTTGATAGCATGCAGTACAGACAATTCAAATGCCATTATCTGAGGCAGGCACCTCTCATCACCCTGTCACCATTAGCAGAGCAATTATCTCGTCACATTAGCTGCATGCTTTGGAGCAACAGGGTGGGAACTGTGTCAAAGTGAGAAGAGGATCTGTGTTCTCATTTGAGGTGGCGTCACTTGTTTTCCTCATTAATTTTCTTACTTTTTCACTTAGAAAGATCCTGCTAAGCCCGATTCTTTCAGTGTTACGTTGTCAATTTGTCAATTTGTTGCACAGTGCAGGGAGAATTGTTTTGATTTACCATGAATCAATACGATAAAAAATCCTCACCATGAATAATGAGGATGCACAGTCACTCTAATGAACCCGTGTGAATCCTCCTTCCACAGGAGTCAAACATATATTTTGCACAGGTTACTTTATTACAGACAGGGAGGCATTCACTCCTCCCAGTTACCAACAATGTAATCCCAATGTGTCAGTTTGGAAAGGGAACAATAAAGAATCACTTGTTTGTTTTTCTTATTTCTTCATTTCGCAGGCTATGAGGCCGGCCTATAACCGATTTTTTTTTCTCATTGCTGGAGAAATATGATCCACTTGAAAGATTCAATGCTCTCCAGTTCCCCCAAGAATAGATCTGAATAGATGAATTTTAATATCCATTGAAGAGAAAATGGCCTCAGTATTGGGGCTGCCATGCTCGTGCACTGCCGGGAGCCAGTTACTGTGACTACCAGTCTAAAGAAATATTTAACTCATGAATATCAATGAATTGAGTCTCATGTCATGACTTGATTGGATAACCTCTCCAGAGATAAAGCAGGAATATGCAACAGGGCTTTTGATTGACTGACCTGTGAGGCATAAAGTCGTGTGTATTCACTTGTGAAAGCGTAATTGTATTTCACAATGAATGAGTGATGTGTTCACGTGCAGAGGAACAGAGAATGAGGATCAGTCAGGAGTTCAAGGAGCTGAGTGGGGTTGAGTGTGTGTTTTCGAACAGAAAAAAAGACAGTCAGACATTTTGACTGGTGTGTGTGATGTGTGTTTACCTGTGAGGTATGTGTTGTGTGAGGAGTTGATGAAATAGTGGGAGAGGGGGAAGGTCATGTCTTCGCTCTGGTCCAGCTTCTCAGGTGGGATGATGCTGTTCTCCTCCCCGTTCAGATACTTTGCAAAGCCTTCCACAGAGATCTGACCTGTGGAAGCACAATGCATCACATAAGCGTCTTTGGCAAATTCAGAAGTCTGTGCCCGATGAGTTAAAGGATGATAAATCCCGCAAAGATCGTGATGCCATTGTAGTTAAGATGTGTGCCCTATGTGCAGAGGCTGTTGTCCTAACAGCTGACTCTAGTCTTGACCCTTTGCAGCTTGTCTGTCCCCTCCATAAGTTCTCAAATTATACAAAAACGCCTGGAAAAATAACAATAAACACCATTGGCCAAAAATTGGCTAGCAAAGCCCCAATAAACTACATGTATACTAAATATGTAAGACTCTTCAGCTGGAAATGGACTCAAGGAAAAGCTAAATGTAAATTAACTTGAGTAATATTTGCTCATAACTACAGTACCCAGCTGCTTGACCAGGTCTGTAATGTCTCTGGTCTGGATTTACAAGGTTCTTTGTAAACCTTGAAAATAAGGTTTGCAGCTTGGCTTAGCCTTTAAAGTGAGAAGGTATATGATTCACTGTTTGTAGATACATTATTATATGTATCTGCTTGAGTTAGATGAAGACAAAATCGTCACAATAATCAAATAAATCTGAGATGACATTAGCAGCTCAAATTAGCCAAAACACAAACTCACTGTTTGATAAAAAAAAAAAAACAACCTTCATAGTTAACCTTTGAAGTCTGACTTGCTGCTTCTTTCAGGTCACTGAGGCTGTTCTTCAGGTATTTGCTCTTTATTTGGATTATTCAAAATTTGTAATTTAATTATTAAACAATACAGAAACCACGTGACCCTGTTTTCTCAGGCTTTTTAGTACAAATCTGATTTTAATTGTTTCAGACTCCTCAGCCTCTGTTGAGCATTTCTTTGCTCTGTAATAAGTCATACAAGGATCTAAAAAAAAGCTGAAGGGCCTTTGATGCTGTTTTTCCTTGTTTTGATTGCCTGTCAAGGTCAGTCATGTTAAGTTTACCCATTCTACTCATAACTGAGCTCATGTCTGCACTGAGCGTGCTCAAACAGTAAATAACACTAAATAAATAAGCCATGAGCAGCAGGAAAAAATGCTCACATCTCCAATCCTTCCCAAATCTCCCAAATACTCCACATCTGTATGTTTAATTTTATACAACAAAC
The DNA here is from genome assembly GCA_030710495.1 of Labroides dimidiatus. Classification (NCBI taxonomy): domain Eukaryota; kingdom Metazoa; phylum Chordata; class Actinopteri; order Labriformes; family Labridae; genus Labroides; species Labroides dimidiatus. Next base: position 18,257,558 of record CM061158.1, read on the forward strand.
ACTAGCAGCTAGAAGCCAAACTATAGGCTCTTGCAATCTCCTCCCCCCGCATACACACACACACACTTGATGTGATGCTAAATATGCTAAATGATGCAAGCTTGACGGGTGCAGCAGGTCCCCCTGGCCACTTTATGCTAATTAATGCAGAGCCGCCCTCTGCAGAGTTGGTGGACTAATTAACGATGGCTGCTGTCTGTGACATGAGAGCTCAGTCGCACTCAGCGTCTCTCTCCCTGCTGACTGCCAGGACCTCTCCCTAAAAGACTGTGGGATAACCTCTGTACCGCTCAAAGACACAGACGCAGAGTCTCATCTGTTCCCCGAGACATTTGTATGTCAAACACTGAGTAATGGTGTTAACATGGCAGGGAATACAGGTGTACTTGAGTGTGCACCTACAGGTGTAATTCTGAAGGTGAGTCTTGAAAGGTGAAGTTTGTTCTGACGGGGTAAGAGGACGCGGAAATTAAATTACAAAAACTTTGGCTCTCGTCCTCATCAGGGACTCTGGTGAGCAGAGAGAAAGCTGCAGTGTAAATAAATTCTGAATTTAATGACAAGCCGTAAGTGAGTGTGTGGACAATCTGGCAAAGAGCTTCCTCTCTGCATTCACAGAAGATGAATACGTGATAATATGCCGCTATCCACCCTGTATGAGGGAGACTTTAAGTGTTATGGTTCATTTTGCATTGTATTCATCTGTATTCAAACAGTGTCGGAACATTTGAGCACTGACTAATGTAGTGGAAGACTATGATAGAGTGCTGGAGGATGAGATGAAAGAATGGCTTTATGTTCAAAAATCTAAAGTGGAAATTACAACAGTGCAACAGAGTTAAGGGAAAAGAAACGTCTAGTAAAAAGAAAGTGTTTTAAAAATCCCCTGCCTGTTTATGCAAGCTTTTTTAGACAGACTGGAGCTCAGAGGCGTATTTGTTTGTTGAAGGTAGGATCAACCCCATCTGAAAGCTGCTCAGCCATCCAATGTACCACTCCAAAATCCTTAACTATTATTGGTTATTTTCCTTATTAGGGTGGAACTTGCATTTAAATCAACTACAAATGAAAAACAAAAACAAAAAACCTATATATATATATATATATATATATATATATATATATATATATATATTGTTCATTCTTTCTACGGCAGCTCTGGGCATAATTCGTCCCCTTGGTGAGTCCTAAAAGAATTGAGCTGTAAATATAGTTTCTATCCTGTGACGCTTCTAAGAGTTACAAAATTAAACAATGGCAAGCAACATCCGTTTGAAACTTCTACATAAATCAATGGAGAAGATAAGAAGGAAATAAAGATGCTATTCAGTCATGTTGCTGCCTGGAAAAGACTGGACACGGCTCTGGCACCTAATCCACTATGTTCAAATACTTAGAGCCACTTGGTGCTTTATTTGAACAAACAGGGCTCATGGTGCATCTTCCTGTGAATGTCTGCATGCCCTTGAAAGAGGAATAAGTGTGTTTATGTGTGTGACTGTGTGTGAAGGTGGCATGTGGAGCCCTGGACCCCTCTGCAGAGCAGATGGCAGCACTTCCTCCGGGTAGATAAATACTTCACATGGGGGAATCTGTCACTGGGACAGAGAAGGGCACTCGTCCAGAGAGCATGGGCAGGATGAAACCACAACATCACAGTAAGAGTACATCAGTGTGATCAGACTCAAATGTCGGGTGGTCAATCGGGACACCTAAAAGTGGTTTAAAGAGACATTTGGTCTGATTTGGTCGCCCGTTATTAGTTTGGTTTGAAGGTACTTTGCTCAGGAGGGTACAAGAGAGTGGTGCCAGGGCTCTGTTCGAGTTATCTGAGGGCAGTTTAGACTCAGTGTAATCAGTAATGAAGGCTCAGATGTGCCTTGCATAATAATGAAATACTAAAAAGGTTTTTGCATAAACTTACTCTTCTGGCACCAAAGATTTGCATTTTTAATTGTTAAAGTCTCAGCTTAATAAGAGCCTTGAGACAATTTATTTACTCTGCCAAGTTTTAGACATCAAAGTGCAAAACTTTTCAGAAATGACCAAGTAAAATAAATAACCTCATGATCCATGTCAGGGTGCAAGTTCAGTGCATATTATTCTGTTAAAAAACCCTCATAAGTTTCATACATTTATCAAAATAAATAAGCAAAATTATAAGTGCTTATTCCTATACAAATGTTTTGCTACCCTCAAGGCCATACAGGAGGAATGAAATGGAGACACACACACGCACACACATACTGATATTATTTTCAGCCTTATTTGCCTTATTTGATCCGTCTCAGAAAAAGCTTCCACCTAACACTGTGAAAAAACCCTGTGATTTGCCTCAGAGTAAACATCATATGGTGAAAGCAAGTCACCCATTTTGGCACACTTGCATAACAGGCTCTCCAGCAGGGATAACATTTGAATTGGCTCTTATTTCCCCGACCTCGATGCCTGATATCCGAGGTGGGATGTTCTCCAGTTTTTGACAACATGAAAGCACAACATGTCCAGGAGCGTTGGCTCCCCTGCTCTCGTCCATCTTGGCTGTCCATAAATTATTCTGCACCACTTCTCAAGCTCTAACATTACACTATAAGACTGAATTCATTTATGAACTGTAAACGTGCATCGTTTTCTGATGTGATTCATAGCGATACCTTCACTCCAGCTGTTTGTTTCAGTTGTGTAATGTTATACAGAGGCCACACGTGCAAATGTGTTGACAAAGTTGCACATTGGACGTAGACTATATATTGATTTTAACAAAATGGAAAAAAAAAAAATTGCACCAAAGCCAGTGAGTATAAATATAATACTGCTTGACAAACTAATACTGGTTACTTGGCGAGTGCTCCTGTCAAGTGAACAGTCCTGCACATTACCCCCCATAAAACTATAAATTACTTTGGATCAAGTTGTGCTGTAGACCACAACATCAACGCAACATGAATAGAATTAACAGGGATTTAATGTCTGTTCTAAGGTAAGTCAACATCATATGTGAGGCAACATATTGTCCCTTTGCTGTAAAGAAATATAGTTATCTTTAACCCAAGAACCGCCACAGCAGTCTGATGGACGGTTTGGGATTTTCTCTAACATTAGCTAATGTTAGCCTAATGTTAGCTCCTAGCTACATTGTTCATCATGTCACTTTGTTTGTAGGGAGTTCATTGGCCCATTTTGTTCTAGTTTTTGTACTCTGGTGATCGTCCATCATTGTTAGCTGTTGTCCAAAAAGCTTTGGTTAAACTAACGTTAGCTTCTGGAGCTCAGCTTCATTACCTTATCTGTAATTTCTGTTGTGAACACAGTCTTATGTCACGGGCCCAGTGGTGTCTCGATAAGTGTCTGAATAACATCAATATGCACATAGTTCAGGGGTCCCCAAACTTGTCCCTTCTCTGTTGGGGAGCCGGGGTCAGTTTGTAACAGCAAAAGTGTGACGTCGCAGGGATGCCTAAATGTAAACATTTATTGTTTTCCAGAAAGCCACACATAACCAAATATTAATAACCCTTTACAGGATCTTTACAGAAAAAAGTCAGGAAATAAATAATAATACTAGGGCACAGACTGCAGAAGGGTGGAATAGAATGTCACATTCTATGTGTGTATTAGTCTCGATCCTGTGGCCAGACTGAAAAAAAAAATCATAATGTGTCTGTGGTATTGTTCAGGGAGCCAGGCTAAATGTGGAGGCGGGCCGTAGTTTAGGGACCACTGACATAGTTCAACTCTTTTTGACCTAAAAGAGCAGTGTTGCATTCCCATGCCAGTATAAACATTAAGTTCTGCTGTTTGCTAACTTCTCACAGCAGAGACATTTCAGGTGAGTGCTGAATGTCGACTGACTTCAGCCCTAACAGGCACAAAAATGCAGTATGAGGAAACAACCAACCTAGTTGTCAGTCATTTCCTATTACTCTGTAGATCATGAGGAGGCATCTTTCTAGGAGTGACACTGTTTCCAAACAAGTTAAGAACTCCTTACAGGGTCTGTAGGATTTAGTTAAATCTATTCGACTTTTATTAACTGGCTGGAACAGAGTAAAGAAATATACTTATATTACCCCCTTTCTGTCTTGTGTACTGATTTAAACCCTTATATATCTCCAACACTTTCACTACAGTTCTGTGAGGAAGTTCTCCTTTCTATCTATGCTCTCTTTTACACATTCTCTTTCTCTTCACTTGGAGAGTCAAGTCATGCACTCTTTTTGCTTGAAAATAAATTGAGAGGGAATATTCTGTGTTAAGTTCAGCAGTGTTTTCATTGGATGAGACATTTTGTGGTGGTGTCTGCTGTGTTTCTATGTGTGTGTGTGTGTGTGTGTGTGTGTTTTCTGGGCTTCTAACATTCCGTTCCTTGGCACCCCACTATGTCCCCTCACTTTCTGCACATTGCTATGGCAACACTCCTGCCAACTATATTGGCAGGTGGGGGCTAGAGTAGAGGAAATGGGCAAACTTTAAAGATGGTCAGGAGAAATATGGAAACGTTTTTTGTCTGTGCCTCCAAAAGCTTTTCTTACATGAGTACCATTGTTTGATGTGTAAAAAGGGGGTGAGTACCGTGATGGAGGTCTGTTTATGTGTTCATACAAGCATAATAGTGTTCCTGTATTTGTGCTCGCAGATATATGAGCCACTGACCTTTCTGTGCCAGAGACTCATTGGGCTCATATTTGTCCACCAGCAGCTGGACCTGCTCTGGCTTGAGCGGAGGGTAGAGAATCTCATTCAGACGAGGGTCTCGCTGTTTATTGTTAATAAACTCTGTCATCTGCTCCACACTGAGGTACGGACGACTCTTGGCCCCTCTGAGAAGAGGAGAGGGGAGGACAAGATAAAGAGAGAAAAGGGGAAAGCAGAGAAAATATGGGACGATGACTCAGTGAGATATGAGCACAGGAACAGAATTCAAAGATGGAGATATGAAGAGAATTAAACAAGCAGACGACGATGGAGGGGAGGAGAGTAATTAAAAAGATGTGAAGTGGGTGCGCAACAGAACCGCAGAGGAGCAGAGGATTTAATGTTGTGTTGAGTAAATTATGAGATTTGATTAAAACGCCTTTCATATCTAAGCCTGTTCCACTAAATTATCATCTCCATATCCTCATGGCTCTCATGCTGTCTCACTTAACTGTGATTAAAATCTATGACTTGGAGTGGCCCCGGTCAAGCTGGCATGCTGCCTCGGCTGATGGTGTGAGTTACTCTAGGGCCAACGGGCAGTTCTATGGAGTCAGATCAGTCTCAAAATTCACAAATGCACACAGAAAGATACAACTCGTAGAAATGTTTCTCACATCCGCATGCTTTGGTGATATGAGGATATTATTTGGCTGCATTGTGTTCAAGTCCGATGATTGACAGCGGCAGTATTTTTCTATATACAGTTTATGTTATCAATCGCTGAAGCTCACTCCTGATCCGCCTGTTCCTATACTTCGTTGTTGTTATACGGCATTCATATGAAGTTATTGAATAATCTCCAATAGAACACTTTGAAATGTGTTTAAAATATATAAACAGCTTATGATCAGATTTTAGTTTATGTTTCCCTGTGATATCCATGCTGTTGTTAGTACTTCTGTATGTGCAGTTGAACGTTAAAACGATCGCATTAAAACACACTCTTGAATCTACGCTACTGTGATTGGCTGAACTGGGGAGACATCTGATTGGCTACAGACATTTGAATCTAAGCGTGTCAGGGGAGTCTCAAAAATCCACACACAAATGCAACGAGGTTCACAAATGAAAAGCAGCTCGTAAATGCGCCGTATATTTGTGAATTTCTAATAAATATATATAAAACAATAAACATTTGTGTGTGAGTCAGAAATACGTTTGTGCATCCTTCTGTGTGCATTTGTGGAATTTGAGACTGATCTGATTCCATACAGTTCTGCTTCCCAACCAAGGCCATTGCAACACACATCCTGACAATTTAAACAGCTTGTGATGGATGTCATGGATAAAAGCAGGTTTTCAAAACCTATAATTCCATCAATGACAGCTGCTATCCTGCTGCTCGGCTGAAAAGGTTATTAAAAAGACATGATAACCAATATCTAGCATATTTTTCAGCAATATTTCATGAAAAGGTAGCTGTACGTGATGGTAAACATGGCTCTTACACGTCAGAGAAGATGTGGTCCAGTTCAGAACGTGGGCAGATGTTGCTCAGGAACAAGTTGTATACCTCTGGGGTGAAGTCTTCCTGCGGGATGGAATCACTCTGCAGAGGAAAACAGAGACACACTTACACCCCCAATTGCTCCCACTGTTGGTCAGTGGTGTATGAATGTGTTAGTTAAAAACTGATGGTTTACATTAGAATTTCCTCCTCCCATCAGTGTGTGAATGTGGTGTGGATGGGTGAATGAACCTTTGAATGAAGCGCTTTGAGTGGTCAGAATGACTAGAAAAGCGCTATATAAGTACTGGTCCATTTACTTACATACATATTCATACACATACAAACTCTACTTTACTAACATTCAGTTTTGTATCTGTGTAGTGCTTGGGTGCAGAACTCTAATGATTTGCAACCAAAAAGGTTTTTCCATAAGAGAAAATGTTTTTATCCCACTTTTTGGAGGCTTACAAACGAGACTCACGTTGGATTCAAGCAAACGTAATTGCACAGGATGCTTCATAAGATGATTGGTTGTTTTTGAGTGTTCTGAAATGAGGCTAATTTTATCAAATGGTGCAGAATTTAAAACCTCATTCAACGTGCTTCAGAATCTGATGATAACCATCACTTTAACGGAGACATTAACAGGGCTCTCATGTGGTGATTTTCTCACTCAAAGGTAGGAAACTGTCATCCACTCATACGCAAATAAAGAATGCAAGAAAATCTGTGGAAGAGACAAGTTGTGGTTTCCTTGTCCAGGGCACTTCAGAACATATTTGTTTCCATAAGTGAGTCTATAGAAAAGCTCACAGACCTGTAATGTTTCTGAAGATTTAAAGTGATACAGAGTGACTGAGGAACATTTGATGTCTAGGTGGTGTTTTGTGACAAAATTCTGCTTCCTTTTAACTACCAAAATGCACCTCACCAGGACGCTTTTTTCTTCAGGTCTTCATTCTATAAATTGCTTCATCTAACACGCACCAGACCAGGTGACAGCGGTGACAGGCATTAAAAAATAACTATTCCAGAAAGTAATCTATGTAGCTGGAAGTCTGTTTTTGTTTTGTCTGATGGACACACCGGTCTTAACTGCCGTCTGGTTTTGGAAACATTTCTCTTCCGAGTCAGTTGTGCCTTTTGGCCACTTATAACTTGGTCCAAACTTGTGTTTTGTATGAGCATTGCACTCTATACTTGTGAATGCTGTATAGGTGACTCAAAACTCTGATTTCTCTTCAGAAAGCCAGAGCAGACATTTCAAAGGCGCATTAACAGGAGAAGATGACGGCCTGCCTGCCTCATCGAGCAGTCAGAGCCAACGGCTCTGATAAAGACACAGTATGCTAAGCAGTAGTAGCTTATAGCATTGTGTCTGCAGTAAACAGAGCAGAACCGAAGAGTTTCAGAAACGGGGGAAAGAAGATGAGAGAGAAAGGAGGTCGAGCCCTGCTGAAACTCAATGAGTCACTCTATAAAGACCTTGGTGCAAGCTGAGCAGTGGATGCGCTTTTGCTTGAGAGTGTGTGTGTGTGTGTGTGTGTGTGTGTGTGTGTGTGTGTGTGTGTGTGTGTGTGTGTGTGTGTGTGTGTGTTTGAGGGATTAACAGCACTATCGTTTAGCTGTAATTACTTGCGCACTGAAACAACAGCAAATCCCACCAGACCTTCATATGGCAACACCTTCTTACCTCCTCTCTCCCTGTGCTAATTATGTATAGCTTGTTTCCATGCGAGACAGTTTGTGTTTGTATGTATTAAGGTGTTTATACTGATTGCATTCAGAAGCCAGTCATTAGCACTGCAATGTTCCTGGCCTGCTGTATGTATATGTATCAGCAGGTGTTCGGAGAAGTATTAGACTGCTTTTCCCCCCACTTCTAAACATGCAAATTGCTTGCTACTGCTAGAATACAAAGATTGTTTGCAGTGTTGTGGGACTGTTTACACCTCTATGCATGAGGGAGCAGCCTCTCTCTAGTGGTATCTGACTGAGGTACAGATAAAACAGCTTTTGTCATCTCTATTGCTCCCACTGGGTTCATTTGTTTCATTAGAACCAGGGCTGAATCAGTTCTGAGTGAGAAGTCAAGCAGACATCCAAAATAAAAAAAGGCTCCAAACAAATGAGCAGAGCAGCAATCAGATGCAGTTTCAAGAGAATACAAAATGAGCTGAATGGTAGAGGACAGACAGATGGAAGGATAGAGGAGATAAAAGAGCTTGGAGATGAGAAAGAAAGGCAAACACAGAGGGAGAAGAGCAGGTTCAGAGAAAGGGGAAGTATGAGGAGACAGTAACGTTTTAGTATTTTGGTGTCTCACTCTGCCTGAAGGGAGGTTGCAGTTTTCCAGGGCCGTCTCTACTCGCTTCCTGTCTGATGAGAACATCCTGAAGATGCTGTTGGGACACACACACACAAAAAATGTGCTTATGAGTAATCACTGAAAAAAATCCAGAGAGAGAATGAGGACTTTTCACTCTGATCCTGTGCATCAAAGTCATGAATTCCTCTTTGCATTTTATTGATGCTTATTCAGAATATACTGTAAGAGCATTCTGCCTTAGCAGCAACAAACAGTACAGTGAATAAAAGCCAAAACAGAAACTAAGAGGACTGAGCTTGTTGGTTAGAAAGATAAAGGCAACAACAAACAATGTGAGAGATTAAAAGACTAAAAAAAGCATTAAAAAAGGATGAAAAATGAAAATGTAATAAATTGAGAATAGAAAGAGAAGAGACAAAATGAGGACAAATAAAAAGCATGAAGAGCGAGGACTTATCCAGTGTAATATAATGACCCTGCAATAAATCTAATATTCATGAAGGTTATAATCCACTTCTGGAGATAGGCTTGTTCTTTATATTGAAAACTGAGAAATAGTTCTTTATTTTTTCATGCTTCACTTGGATAAAAGTCTGATTTGACTGAAAACTCTGCCGCCCTACAGAGGTGAAAACACAGCACAGCAGTATTCACATTAAGGATGTCTTCATTTAAGAAGTAAATAGCACTACGGTTGAAAACATAACAACTTTATTACTGATGTTCACACTAACTGAACTCCAGAGGTCTGTACTACGAAGCTGGATTAACACATCCAGGATCTCTCGCCGTGACCTGGGTTGACTTAACTAGACATTCGCAACCCTGATAAACTGGATATCAACTCTCTCAGTGAATCCAGGGTCTTCCAGCCTTAATCAGTGTGCAATCACAAACATTAAGAAACAGGAGAAACCCTGCGCTGCAGCCTACTTTACTATGGAGGAGCAGACAATTATTCTTTGAAATACAAAGAATTTAAACACGTCATCCAGACTAAAAGCGACACTGTTGCAGCAACAAAATCCAGGAAGGAATGCTGTCAGACTATTGCCGACTCGTAAATGCGTAATTCATGAGATTATCCAAAATAAATTCATCAGAGAATATAAACAGACAGCACTCTGATCACTGAATTTGACTTTATTACAGCACAGACGTTTAGAGCAGAGCTCTTCATCAGTGTCCTTCCTTTGGTTTATATTTTCCATTGAGTTTTGAGGCTCAGCAACCCGTCTGAGCGCATTTTGTGTTAGAATATTGAATAAAATTTATATCAACTCCTCAACTCCCACATAGTTGTGCGTTCCATAAATTCATGTTATGTCACATGTGACCATTATTATTTACATCATTATTTAAGATGCAAACAGTGGAGCTTAACAGACTTGGGGAACAAGTACAAAAAAATCCTTCAAAGCGGTCAGTGACGAGGCTTTATTTTTTCCCACTGTCTCTGATGTTTGGATGAAATCAACTGAATTTATTTATTTATGGATCCATCAGTTGACAAATGTAGTTCAGTCCATTTGATAAAAAACTAAATCTCTTGTACAGGATGTCATCATTGCGTCCGTCCCTAAAAACTCTCTCCTAAGCGCTCTGTGCACCAGCATCAACAGGATCTTCTAAAAATGGGCAGGGTCTTTTCCAAGAGAGTTGATTGGTCAGGAGGTGTTGTTTTTCTACTTGTTCATCTCTTATCCAGATCTTAACCTGCTCCGGAGCAGGTTAGCTATTCAGCATACGTTACCACGGTGATTCATCCTGGTAAGAACTGAACCAGCTTCATAGGACAGAAAGAAGGAAAGAATTTACCTTGCTAAGAGAAAACCCAGCTTCGTAGTACAGGCCTCAGATGCAAGCACTATTATTTACATTAAGAAAGCAGTAATGTTTGCAATCCCTTATAAAGACTGACTAACTGCAAACATGTTTGCAAAGACGAGCACATTAAGTTTTATTGTTGTCATTTCTTCTTAGCATTATCATTACCAAAGTCATCACCATTACAATGATCATTTCCATAGTCATCTTCATTATCATATCATGGTTTCTTACACACTACTTGTAGCTCCACACATCCAACCTCAAACGTTGCAAACTCAGCTCTTACTCATACACAACCCTGTTTTTGTTTCAGCTTTGTAAACACTGCATTTCACAAAGGTTGCCATGTGTTTGGGGTTTTGGTGCTTGCTGCACTCTAATAATATGCTGAGCAGCCTCATTAGTCACCATAGTGTAGATAGAGGATGTGCTACTGTTAAGAAGAGCTTCTGTTCCAGAGTAAAAAAAGACAATAAATGAGATTTACTGCAATGAACTGCAGTGTTGGTACAGCTACCGCCAGCTGTTTATGTCTGTTTCCGCCGGCCGTGGCCTGTTTTAATTACATGCAGAGGTATGCCTGTGCATATCTGTGAGCATGCACTGAATGCTCAGCGGGAAAGCAGAGTCAAGCTGACATTAGTCAAGCTGACATGTCCTTCCAGCCAGGAGGTTAATTCCCTAAACAGCAAGGAGCGTCTCCCTGCCTCTTTGTGTTGACACCCACTGGTTTTCCTCTGCGGCTCCCAGGGAGGTTATCGCAGAAGTTCACTGCTGCTCGCCTGAAAGCTCAACTTGACTAATGACAATGCAAAGAGTCTGGTTTTCAGAGAGATGATGACAAAGTGCCAGATAAGTGGAGATGAAAGTCATAAAACTGGAAAACACAGAAGAAAACTCACCCACGCATCTCACACGGGCAAATTTTGGGCTTAAGTCAAGACAGATATAAACGAGAGCTGGCCAAGGCAGAGTACTTTACACACATACACACTCAAACACACACACACGTATAAATCAATAAAGGTGGGATTTTTATAGATAGAGGAAATGACAACCACAGAAATGATGGAGGAAATTTACTGCATAGTCAGAGACTCATGGATGGAATGAAATGTGGCATATTGATAAAAGAGGGCCCCAAGGTATTCCAATAATTGCACACATATATATACTGAAAGAGTGTTTGTAACCTCTGGTCTAAAAAATATGAGGATGCAGGAGTGCTGAAAATGGCAGTTTGTCGAGTGTCCACTTGAGGCTGGTTCCAGAAGTACAGCATACCACATACACACCATGCCAAAGAAAGACATTTTCACAGCAGGAATGAACATGTTTACACACTGGCAAAATGCGAGAATATTGGTGTCGGCTCCAAAACATTGATAAACCAAAAGTAAATAAAGTTTTACACTTTTTATTCAAAGCAAATATCAGCAGCAAACTGCTTATATTTGCTTGAAATATAAAGCAGTAAAAGCAGCAAAAAGCATAAAAAGCCTGGCACAAAAACTCTCTTCAGTCTGAATGGTCAATTTCTCAAACAGCACAGACTATACAGGGGGTGAATTTTTTTCTAATTAAGAATGCAAGATCGCCCAATCAGATGCACAGCTCAGTTCAGTTCACTTGACTGACGGCGGACGGTTAGTGAGGAGACTCAAAGCCTGCCCCCATTTCCAATTTGGCTGCACCAGCCGATTTGTTTCAAAACTCCTTTTCAGAAACAAATGGGTGATGTCACAGAGACTACATCCATTAATTATATAGTCTATGGTTTGTACACTAAGGGGGGATAATGAAATTAAAGGCGGCAGAGGAAGTAAAGCATTGATCAAAAGAACAGAGAGCTGGCAGGGAAGAGGAAGAAGAGTCAGAGAGACTTACTTTTTGACGGGGATTCGCCCCTCAGGGTTGAGCTGCAGCTTCAGACGAATGTATCTGAATTGGACAGAACACACAACTTACACAACATCCAATCTGCAGGTCTTATTCATGCATGTGATCTGTGTGTGTGTGTTTGTTTATCTCTTCTTATACATAAAACTGAAGCACATGTCCATAGATGTTAGTCATGGCTCTTGTTGGTTCATACATGTGACAAAACACATGCTTGTCTCCCCTCACAGCAGACTGCACTGTGTCGCTCTCTCTGTACGCATCATATTCATGTGACTGTGTTTACATGAGAGGTTCAAATTGTGGCTAATCCCTGGAAGCCTTGCATTTGCAGTGCATGCAGCAGCAGCAGCAGCAGCAACACAAGCAGCACAGTCTGAGCTAAAAATAGCAACACTGCAACAGGAGCTATCATTACAGGCTGGGCTTTAAGTAGCTGCTGGCTAATAATTAATATCCATTACGGTGTCCACTTCATAGGGCAGGCCGGCTGCCACAGGCAAAGTCACCAACGGTTGTAATGGTTAACAGGGCCAGACTGTCATTTCTTCGTCTGGCGTCCACTTCTCTCAAACATGTGAGGGGAAAGACAATGAGTGTTGGTGGAGGGAGAGCTAGTCGACAACAGGTGACGTCACTGCAGCTGCATACGGTTGAGCTTTGAAGAAGATAGTAAAAAATGAAGGTAGATTGGGGGTCTCTAAAGACAGGATTGATAGACACAGAAAGGACAGGTGATTCGTGATGGCCTCATCTGTGTTACATCTGCCTGCATTATTCATTAAGATGTGTTGGGGAAAACAGATTACGTGCAGCTGTCTCCTTTCTGTTTCACTCACCACTTTCTCTTTCCTGGCCTGACTCTTATTCCCTCTTCTGTCTCTCCTCTCTCTCTAGTTAATGCATAATCAAGGGGGTCAGTTTCCATTTCACCTATGGTAATTGAAATACTTACTCCAGTACATCTGCTCACTTTCTGAAATGTGACAAGTAAAACTGACTCATCATGATTTAGTCGCAAGGCAGATGCAGCCTGGTTGTCTGTCTAAGCCCTGAAAATGTACCACAGCCCTAAGAGCTGGAGATGATACTAGCCATCAGCAGATATGGTGTAGTAGAGGTAATATAAAGAATATCTGTGGGATAGAAAAGCACAAAAACAGGTGGAGTAAGCAGTCAGTGTGTGACTTTGAAACCTGCTCTGTCTGATTCTGTTCAACTCTCGGTGCACTATGTGGTCGATTGCCACTTTTATTGTCTCATAAGTCAATTAGCCTCCTCAGGGGTGCAACTTAATGGCTTCTGTTCATGGATAAACACCAGCCAGCTGGGAGTTGTCACCAAACACATCCCCAGTGTAATTTTCAATACAACATGGCAGATTCATATTTAAGTTCCCTCAGCAGGAGCTCCTCTCAGTCTCATATGTCTGTGGTGGACCATAGATCAGTGTGTGGGCTTCAGTCGGATCAATGAAAGCGTGTTAGTGAAAGCCATTAGACATAGTTATTACACAGGATCAGAGGTGGTGTGAAGCCACTGATGCTCAAAAGTGTCTCAACGATCTTGTTGCCCTGATGCAGTCTGGAGGTGATATTTGAACAGAAAATCCTCCATTGGATGAAAAATTACATACGTGGATGCACCAACCTGCATGCTGTCACATATAAACCACCTGAGGTGCATTCTGGTTCATGATCATAATCATGTTTGGGACTGCATTGTTTGTCCTCCACTGATATCAGTATGGTGGCCCTCAAGTGCAAACTACAACAACAAATAACTAAACACAACAGCAAATTACAAAAAACAACAGCAAATTAAAAATCACAACCGCAAATAATAAAACACGACATTAAGCTACCGGAAGAGGTAGGTACCGGTGGGGGACATGAGTCATCGCTGGTAGCTGGTAGTCATTGTGTTTTTTATTTACTGTTTTGTTTTTTGATTTTCTCTTGTGGTTTGTACTTCAGGGCCACCAGACATCAGGGTAAATGAAGTTAAACTGGAGACTTTGTGCATGCTACAAATATGTGTTTTTTATGCACTTGTGGGTAAATATGAGCTGTGTTTGGATGTACCTTGCAGAGTACCTGTTTAACACTGCAGTTGGTTCTATGTCTCTTTTGCCTCATCTGCTTTCTGCTGCTGTTTCTGTTTATGTAAAATACAGTACATACTGAATGTGAAGCCTGGTGGAGCTGACACTTTTTGTTATCAGCAGTGCCTTATTTTCATATTTATCTCTTGGATTGTGTATTTACATTTTTTATGCTGAGTGTGTAAGGGTGATGTTTATGTGCGTGTTGAAGTGTGTGCCAATGACATACGCCTTTTCGAGGCAGGCTTCTCTCGACATGTTCTGCACCAGGAGATTGGAAGCAAGGTTGAATAGCTCTTCAGCCCATTCCTGTGGTAAATAAAACACACACACACACACACACACACACACACACACACACACACACACACACACACACACACACACACACACACACGAGATCAGATGCAAACCTGTGTGCATGTAAAGTAGCTTGGAGTCGATATGTGTCACTGCTGCCATGTGTTAGAGGGGTAAATCAGTGTCTATACATGAGGGTAGGCTAATTATTTCTGTTTAAATTAAAACTTATATATATATCTATATATATATATATCTATATATATATCTATATATATCTATATATCTATATCTATCTATCTATCTATCTATCTATCTATATATATATATATATATATATATATATATATATATATATATATATATATATATATATATATATATATATATATATACACACATATATATTTGATCTACAATGACATTAAATGTCAACCCTGAAACTCCACACCATGAGGTTGACCTCATAAAGAAGTAAAAGCCTCCAAACAGCGCAGAAAGTTGACAGACGTTTGGATTTTTTCTTATTAAATTATTGCCAGAAGCTTTCCCATTATTTTACTGAATGTGTTTTTCTTGTCACGTTAATAACCGACCATTTCTATCTTCATTTTCAGCAACATATACCCTACCTGAACACACATTTCTCAGGGAAAATGGTCTTGATCCTGATTTCACAGACATGGGTGGAAAGGCTTCTTAAAAACAATCGGATGAGTCAAGGAGTAGGAACCATGACTTCAGCCAGTAGCCTCTACATCCCTTTATCAAAGGGAGTTATTATATCTTTATTGGTTGATATGCAGAATATTTACCTTTGCCGTCTCCTCTGTGAAAGCCATGAAGTTGAGATAGGTTATGTTGACCATGTCAGTACCGCTCACCACCGTCAACATCCGGTTTTCCATCTTCCCCGCCAGGGTGCTAACATCCAGGAGCTCTCGCAGCTTTGCTTCCTGAAATGACAGAAAATGGGATTAACTTTCAGTTGTGGGCTTTTTCTTTCCACCTCAGTTTCAGCAGTGTGATACCAATACACAGAGCAAACCAGCCTGCTTTAACCAGTGTCGTATAGTCCAAAAACTTCCCCTGAGCAGGAAAGGCAAATGACATATAACAGGCCATGGAAAATGACAAGGACTCCTTTTCAGAGGAAGTGAGAGTGCTGCTCTATGTCAGGGTGTTTTTTTAAGACTTGATTCAATTTGAATCGCCCCGTGAATTCAGTGAACTGAAACGAGAACTGCAAGCATTTAGTCATTCACACCTCATCTCTCGGCTGATTTGTGTGATTAACTAAAGATCAGCCGTCTGAGGGGGACGATGTGATGAGCAAGGTGAGACAATCCAACCCCAGCTGGTCCCAGTGTGACTTGAAGGTTCCATTTTAGAGGCTTCAAGAGAAGCAACCAAGGTTAACCACTGCTGTGATTTGAGACTTTTCAAAGTGTAAAGTAATCAAAGGAGCTGGAGGCGTTAAAGTGATATTGAAAGGATGACCCTGCTGAACTGGCTGGTGCAATATGTTGACTTTTACGGTTCCAAAGCACAAGAGACAACATAGTATCTGCAGGGGATTTATGGTTCCTGCGAATATATGAATATCTCCAGACCCTGCGAGCTCAATGGATCAGAAAGCTTGTTTTTAGTTTGAAAAACATCCCATCTCGTTGTGTTTTTTAAGGGTCAAAGTGAAGGCCTGTACCATGAGAAGAACAGGCACATTGTGATCACATCACAGGGAAACATACTTTATCAGAAAACAGAAATAATTTCACAGCATTGAGATGCAGATGGTTTGATACAGTTTCTTTGCAGAACAGGTTTTAATAATCACCCCAACAAATTATGCAAATTTATCAGAGGAGAGAACCTCCACCTCGAGCAACAGCATCTAGGGTTTAATACCCTGCATCCTTCATTTCCTAACAAATTCAGCAGGTTCAGTGAGTCTGCTGCACAGACTTGTTGTCTTCCCTAACACAACACTGTTTGCTGGCAACGGTTCAGTTCTCACAGAGAAAAACTCTTGAGAATTAGTATTCATAGAGGCAAATTATCTCAGTGAAAGTAAATCAAATTAATTTGAGTAAATATACATTGAAGCAGCTCATTTTTGGTGTTTTTTTCTCCGTATAAGAAAAAAAAAATCTTGATGAATCTGAGACAAGAATAACAATGATCTTTTTCTCTCCTCTGGGGCTCGCTACGCAAGAGGCATACAAAATGGATGCTTCAGCTTAATTAACACAACAAAAAGCCTTGTTAAGGATTTCGCAGTGAAAGCAAATGAGCACCCACTAATTTTACCAACCAAACAAAGAGCATTGTGTCCTGTGTCACGCTGATAAATGTCCTCTACATGTCCCTCACACACCCCCCAATCAAAACGCAGGGCTTAGCGACGCCCATTTTAATAATACTGAACTTTTTCTGAGGCTGTAAACTGTCCCTGTTGAAGGACTGAAGAATCCGTCTGCCAACATCTTGAACAAAATATCCTAATGTGGCTAAACAAAAATAAAGGTTTTTCATAATTCACAAAATTTAACAGGAATTTATGTGATGAATTTATACTTTCTTAAAAGGTGTTAAATAATTAAAATCCGGTTTCAAATGCTCACAAAAATATGACGCAACATCAGAAACAGATCAATAATGTGTTGATTTTCCCCTCCGTCTTTCTTCTTTCCTGACTGGTGTTTCCAATCAAAGGATTCAACTTTAAAAAGAATGATTGAGGACGGTTTGTTGCTTGTTTTTGTTAACAGCAGGTAAAAGAAAAACATAATCACGGAGAGTAAGAATTAACTTTGTTGTATCTGTTTGCAACAATTTGAGTTTTCATTGTACTGTGATTTTCTGATTACGCTAACACAGAAGGTGGAAGGAGTAACACAATCCTGGGCTTTGACCACCAATCAATTGAACACAAAGCGCTCCTTTGAAAGAAAATCCATCACGGCCCCCTTACCTATCCTGAGTACCACCCGGCCCATCAATCAAAGCATAAAAAGCCACTTTCAATTTGCTAAAACACACTAAGCTCCAGTTGCCTTTGAGAGAAGCTCTGGCAGAGTGCCGGAGATGAAAGGCTTTTAAAAACAGATGACAGAAAGATGCATATTTCATTTATTACCGCTCTTGAACGTCAATACAATTTCCTTTTATTTTGATGCTGTACTGTAGCCATCAGCTGAGCCTAAAGCTCTTCTCTTTGTGAGCAGTCAGCACAGGCCTGATCCTGGAGTGAGCTGCAGGCACTGGCAACACATCAGCTGGAGAAACATCAGCAGTTCAGTGAGAAGCTGATGTCAGGGACCCTGCTGGACAGATGGAGGAGGAAAAGGATGGATGAAAAGGAGGAAAAGTAAAGCCATGAAAAGGGAGGGCAGGGCTCAGCCATGTGAGAGACATGTAATTTGTGCTGTTGCATTGTGGGAGCCTTTGGAGGCAGGCCTGGGGTCCCAGTTGCCACGAAGATGGGAGATTTAAAGCCAGGCTGGCTCTGGTAAGCTCTGGGTGGTGGTTGGATGGGATCTGGGTTGACGGTGCAGCAGCAGCAAGAGGAGAGAGGCAGAGAGAGAAAGAGTCCTCTGCACTTCGCACATCACTCGTCAAATATGAGTGAGGCCAAAGTCGACTATTCCTACAGTTTTTGTGTGTGAATATCTGTTGTTTATTCATGCCTGTGAGAACGTGTTCATTCAGGCATACATGTAGCAGGTAAGCAGCTGCAGCGTGTCAGTGTGAAAACTCGTCCTCGGTCACTTAGGATTCAGGTAGAGCCACAGCCCGAGGAAATAAACAGACTTCCTCTTCCTGCTTGAGTTAGTCTCAGGACCCTACCTGTCAGCAGCCATGCACTCAAACTGTGTCACACTCTGTCAGGCACCAGCCAAAGGATTTAGATTGGCAAAGGGAAGTCTGCCACACCTCACGTCATTAAATCTGCAGCTCAGCACCTGTCTCCAATCACACATACACACACACACACACACACACACATACACACACGTAGGGGTACTCCTGTACAAAACTGCAGGTCAAATAAAATATCAAAACTTGCAGAGGGCGCACAAACGTGTGTGTTGTGTGTGTGTGTGTGTGTGTGTGTGTGTGTGTGTGTGTGTGTGTGTGTGTGTTTTAATGCCCACACAAGGACATCAGATCAAAGCAAATGTCAATATGAATGATTGATGATACCCTGAACACCTGCACACCTGCCAGTAAACACTCCACTTGTGCTGCAGCCAGATGTTAAGATGTGGAAGCCAACCCCACAGAGAGCCACTTAAATTTCAGTTACAATAGCTTCATCACACACATTTAAGTAGTTAAGTCAATATTTTAATTTTTTTTCTGAACCTCCTTCCTTAAACATCAAGGAGGACCACTTGAATTCATGAACAGCACCTCGTTCAAAAGGTGTTGCTGGTGCACAAATTAATTTTGCAACTCTGACAAGATATAAGGTTCACAGCACAGAGTGTGTTTGTGTGAGAGAGTGAGAGAGAGAGAGAGAGCAAATCTTTTTTAGGTATCTTGAGGACGCCTGCACTTTGGTTGACCCTGCCATGCTGTGGAGTTTGTTGCAGCTCACTCTCCGTATTTTTAAAGCATCTAAACTTGAAAGAAGTGCAAAAGTTTAGGCAATGATTTTTGGGGGTTGAAGCTTTCGTGTGAGGGCTGGCATTTAAAACCTGATATTAACAGCCAGATATTATCATCATCTGCTGTGTGTTACCTCACCTGATCTCATCAGCCCCTTGCTTCATCCAACAAGTCACTCAATTACGGCCCTCTCAACCCTGAGAGACCCAGGTAGATATAAACATAACCTCAGATGAGCAGAGGGGCTTGAACTGGTGAAATCCAGCTCCCGCATCAGTATTCATAGCAGCACATCCGAACATATGGAGCTGTGACACTGCAGAGCGGCAGTGCAGGTTACAAGCAGGACACAAATTCTCCTGCTGTTGGCTAGCCTTGTTAACTAACAGAGCGCTATGAAACTGCTGGTGGGGAAGCAGCAGACTTCAAGCATTTGCAAGGAAATTATAGGATATCAAGCTGGGGGTGCTGTGCCCATTCTGCCACACAAATGCTCTGCAGAGGCTTTTTTTGGTCCTTTTATGCACCCATTTGAGTGAATGGACTTGCAGTGAAGACTGCATGATGAGCTGCTTTAAGTCAATTACCTTTCAGTCTTTTTTACAGTGCTCTGAAGGGTTTACATGAACGTGGTGTTTGAATGTGCGTCTACTTGCTGCTACAAGCACTTTCCTCTTGTTTATCAACCAACATGAGTCACCGTGTCTACCGAGCATTTCACCCACAGCCAAGCTAATCCCAAGACAACTCTCTCTCTCTCTTTCTCGATGCACACATTTATTTAAGAGGGTCACGCCACATCTGCAGAGCATGTTTTAAACATTAGCCGCGTCATAATCAGGAAAGCACTGGCCATTGATCCCATTACTGGAAAGAGTGTTCATCGGCAGTCTGAAGCCGTTTCCCACAAGTGACCTTCCCAAACATCCGTGAACATGCACACACATGACCATGAGTTGTCGTGCACTCTGTAAAGATTACACATTGGCAGCATATCAGTGCCCTAGAAATAAGACACTCCTCATGTTAAAGCAGAAAACTCTATGTGACATATCAAAGCAAATTCTGTTTTCATCGTGTTGCTGACTAATAAGAAAAAAGGCGAAAGCGCTTCACAGAATCTCTGTGAAGAAATCGCAGGATTCCGGTGCAAAAACTTGGGCAAGTTAAACAGTCCTGCAGCTAAGCCGATTGTAGACGATGCAAGCAAAGGCACAAACAAACACGCACACACACAAAAGCAAACACAAACACAAACAAACACACATCCTCTACGGTGGAAAAGTCGTGCACTTCACACTCTCACAGCAGGGAGCTTCAGTATGGTGAATTTTTGCTGCAGGGGAATGCTGTGTAGTTCAGCTTTAAAGTGTTTCTGCTGATCAAACGCTCAGTTTGATTCAGCCTCACTGACAGAAGCCTTTCATTTAAGGATGGGAGAGCTGTCTGCTCTCATTTCAGCCCTGAAGGTTCATATTTTACACTTTCTCGCCTTGGAAACTGCCGCACTCATTATTCTAGCTTTGAGTAAAACTCATTCAATATACAGTGCAGTGTGCACAGACTGAGGAAACACCTCTCACAGATGTCTGCATTGTAAAGCCAACAAATCATGGGAATGAGAGCAGGGGATGAAGATGGGATGGAAGGTGTACGGGATTTGGAATGGGATTAAGAATGTGTCTTTGATTCTGGGATGTCAACCCCCCTCCATCAGTGTCTCTGCTCCTTTTATTATTTTCCCTCATGGCCATAATTCACTTGAGCACTATAGTGTCAGGGGCGGCAGACCACCACAGTCTCACAAGGAAGAAAATTGCCCACAAGGCCGGGTGTAAAAGGTCAGCGCTTCATCAGTCAGCTGTCGGGTGATGCATCACTGACCACAATGTGGAGCCGGGCGTGTTTGTGTTTGTGCCACTGCAGTCTTAATCAGAGAACAGATCCTCTCCAAAATGAGGAGAGTTTGCCACAGCATTAGGGCAGAAATGATGCCAATTCCTTGAAACTTTGCTTTAATCCATCCAGCTCTCCTGCCAGAACGCTGCTGTTTTGGTTTCTGTCCATCAATGAAGCATCTGTTAAGGTGTGTGAGCCCAGGGCCGCAGAGAATCCGGCTCAAGGATGTGTGTAAGCAAAGATGTGAGAAGATGACTAAATATCTCTATTTTTATACACACTAGTTGATTAAGGGGGTGTGATGGTTAAATACTGAATTCCAATGATAAAAAAGACCATCCTGATTAGAGCAAAGCCTTGGATTATCATCAGCTCTCCACTTGGATACACTTGCTGTGATGATGAGAGGTTGATGCTCATGCATCTGAATCCAGGCAGGTTGAGAAAAAAAAAAAAACAGTGAAAGCTCACATGAACTCCACAATCTCTCCTTCCAGCTCTTCAACAAGGGCATTTCATTAACCCTGAAGCAGTGAGACATGAAACGAGGAGACGGAGGGGTGGATGGAGAGCACATCAAACCGTTTTCAAAATGCCAGCACATTAGCAATAACTTGCGCTGACAGGCAGCTGCACTCATGTCTTGGGGAGGTGGTCTAACATTTACACACACTGTTAATCAGACAATGACTCACAGTGACGAACTGTGCAATGCAGATTTTTTCTTTTGAAGGGCAGTTATGCAACTGAATTTCTGATTTAATCATGGATAATCTTATAAAGGACAGAAATATTTCATTCTAGAAGTTAGTTCCCCTTGGTGGTCAAACTTCATTAAAACTATGAACTTTAACCCTTTTATCCCCAAGTTATTAAATAACAGCAGTGTTTTATAAAATGTCATTTTTCTTAACTACATGCTAATGTTAGGGATGATAATGATAAAATAATTTCTCCTATTTTTTCTCTTTCCATGTCTCTATTTCTTTTTTTATATTATAAAATATTCTTGGACTGGTTTCATAATGGAAATAAAGTGTTGGGATAAGTGGTGTGGAAGAGTCACTGGGTTGTCCCACGTCACTGAATGCATCATTCCTGGAGCAGGAGCTTGGTTACCTGTAAGACGTCATTGTAATCTAGAAAAGTGGCTCCAGCTGTGAAGGAAGGAGAACTTGGATGCACTGGGACGCCAGAGACTCGACAGAACACACACCCTTAGACTTCTGATGCTTTTTCTTGTGTTAATACTCAAACTTTTTTAGAAAAACTATATGAACTGATGACGAGGCTTGGGCTGGTCGTCTTCCCTCGACGCCACCACACAGTTTCTCACCTAGGTGAGCTTATCCCCACTGACTTTCGCTTCATTTCCACTCTGTAAATGTTAGGGTTAGCTCCCTGGGCTTGTGTTTTCTCTTAGACCTTATCTAACCCGAAACACTAAGCAATGTTAAATTGTTTATTTTTATTGTTTTGAGCAAATTACAGGTGTCAACAGAAGATGACATCATGCTGACCTTTTTATAGCTATATTTTATCCCATTTTTTCCAACTACAAACAACAAAACTCCCCCTAATAATAAAACAGATTTTTAGTTTTACACACAGTCACTTGGGACATAAATTTAAGTTTTTGAATTCGATTTTTGACAGTTTCGTCTTTGGGTTTTGAAGTTTTCTTGTATCACACTAAAAAAAATTACTGAAGCTAAAGAAACACGTAATGTAACTGAGCAACAACCTGCAAAATCATTGCTTATGTTAAAAAACCCCAGAAAGTTCATGTTACAATGAAACATTATGAATACGATGAACAAAGTCTCAAAGAATTTTTGAATTTCGGTATTTATGTTAGTTGACACTCACTGTCTAAAGGTCACCTGTAAGCTCATTCTACAATAGAACAAATTGCAAGATATTCCTGCGTTGCACGGCACTTCTCAACCTCCTTCATAATTCCATCTTAATCTTTCGAAATTACTGGTGCGCTTACGAAAGGCGGCATCAAGGCTGCGCTATCATTAAATCCTTATCAGTAGCCATCCCTACCACTAGGCATGAAATGGTTAATTATGTTTGTTTGGAAGACTCACGAGATTGATCTGTATCCAAAAGGAGCTGAGACATTTGTTTGATGTAATGTTGCAGAAACTTTTGTAATTAAATGGAAAAAAAACTTGAATTCAAATGAGCAATCAAACTGAAACAACTAATTGCATTTTAATGCCTGACAAAGTGTCTATTCAAACAAAGTGGAAAATACAAACTCAGACTAAGTGCAGCAACAATTTGCACAACTGATGTTTTCTGTCACATTAATGCCAGTAATCAAACTGATGAAAGATCATGCAGGGTCTCTGAAAGTGATTTTGCATGCTAAGTGGTCCATTTAGTAAAAAAAATAACTAAATAAATAAATAAACACGTAGAGCTGAAACCACTCATTACATCCACCTTTGGTGGGCTGAAGTTTTTAAATTCTATAATAATAATTATTATTTATTATACAAAACTATACAAAAGTCACCTTTCCCATCAGAGTGTTGATGTAGAAAACAATCAGTCTGATTGCTGATATTGACAGCTGTGACTTCAGCCTGAACCAGAATATAGCAGGAACCCCAACTGCATGTAAAATCTTGAAGTCATTGCTGGAAACATAAGCAACTTCCTCATGAAATTAAGCTGTCAGCTGTCACACACCATCATCAAGAATGAGCCACAGAGGAGTTCTCACCATTTCTGACACTTCTTTCAACACTTCATTCCAAATCATTCATACTCTAATGAATCTGTGGAATCTTCCATAGTTCATATATGCACGTCCTACAATGTCAATTAGAGCATCCTAGGTGTGCAACATCACCATTGAAAACATCATCTCATACCACTTCCTTCACAAAATAACTTCTGTTTTTCATTTATGGTCAACATGACCACAATCACTCACAAACAAATAAGAAGAGATGCTCGATTGAGTGCACATGATGGCTGCAGGGCTGTGAGGATAACGCTTAAGGAAAGGGCAGGAAATTGGACAATCTTGCTGGGAAATCTGCTTTGTGCTGACATTAATGTAACATGAGATGCAGATGAGCAGACACTACTTTAGCTTCGATGATATTAAACCTCAAGGTTCAGTCAACATTTCCCGGAAAAGATGTTTAAAAGCACATATACAGTATTTTTTATGATTATTATTTTTACATACACAATGCTACTCATGTTCTTTGGATCATCCCTGTAACTCGCCCTGAAGTACCTCACAGCACTACATTAGTGCAAACTTTGAAATGGTATTGGACCAACCAACTTTATTAGAGGTTGTTGAAGCAGATAAGTAGGACAATGAGAGCATAGACCTTTAAACTGTTTAATATGCCTTCCATACTATGAGGACATTTTCAGTGGTAATAAAACACTTGAAATTTAAAACCTTTGTATTTATATTAACGGTCAAACTGACCCAATTTGGAGCTTAAGGGCTATTTCCTTTCAGAACCTTGTAACCTCTGTTGACCTTTTGGATTCCTAGAAATCAATTTACATCAAACAGAATAGAAGAGCCCATCTTTACATTTTCTCCAGCAAATCTGGCTGCAAGTCTAATGTTAGACATTTTAAATGCAGGAGATATTTCACTGGAGAATATTCAGAAGTAGAAGCCTGCATCTGCACAGCTACGCAGGCAAAGAGCAGAGAACTGGCTGAGAAAAGGTCAGTGATGGAGCACAGTGGAAAATATGAGTCATCCCTGGTCTTAAACATATCCTTCATTGATAGGTTCATAAAGTGTCCTAGTTATCCATGAGACACATGGCTAATGGTGGATATCACTGTGAAACATAATTGGCTTGTATTGCACATACTTGTTGGTCTTGATAATATTTATTGTTTTCTATTATAGCTAAGATGTAATATAAAATGATAATAGTCAGCTGGATGTTTAGTCTATGAACAGGGCAACAACAGAGCTTCTAATGTTTCAGGGAACAAAGATATTCATACGTTTTTCATTGGCTTCAAAATGTACATCTGCGGTACAGCCAGGTCAGGATCTTCAGAACACCAGGTGTAGTGTTTTGAATTATTAACAGCTGCTTTATAGACACAGACTCTTCAAGGACTCTTAATTATTGTGTTGGATAAATAAAGACAGTTATTTAGTATATACACAGCCACAGCAGATACACCAGAGCAGCTTCAAGAGGCAACTGTGAAGTTCCATTCTGAAAAACCTCTTATGCTCAGATAGTTTTCTGTGACAAAGAAGCAAAAGCCTTGAACTGGCCACCTGATCACTTGAAACAGATATCAACATTTGAAAAAAAGCAACCAGGAATACTGTCTAATTCAGCAGAAAAACCTGCATGTATGTTTGATTTTCAGCTGTAGTGCCCTTTGTTAAGAAACTAACCGGAGAACTTGGGAGCCAGACTATCAGCTTTGTTAGACGGGGTCTGTTCTACCATAATTGTTTTTAAGAAAGTCTCACCCAAGCACTAGTGTCTGTAGGAACATGCATTCATGAATACACTTTTAAGCACTTCACTTTAGCCTTAGCCCTGTAAGAGGACATAACTGTTTCTCTACCTACACTGAACTGACCAGCAGTTTTGATCTGGGGCTGAATTTAAGTCTTTCAGGATTCAAAAGGACATATTCACCCAAAGTCTCCTTTTCAAGTACTGAAAAAAGCAAATAATCTGCACTGAGATGTGAAGAAGCTACTAGTTGCCATTGGAGACACAATCCAAAGAGTTAATCTCAGAACATGTGCTGCCGCTAACAAGGCAAACAGCCAATCATGGTTTAGGATTTTGGGATGTTCACAAGTGTTGCTGATCAGACTTCAGAGGTGACCATGGCCAACCCCTGGCTCCATTCTTGTACTGTTTACCTGTCACTGTAACTTCCAGGTCAGTTAAGTAATTTATCGTCATTGATAGACCCAGATTACTGACAGGATTTTAATTTTCGTGGTGGTTTCCATGTATTCATTTACTTCTATTTGTGTTGACCCTTGTATCTCTCACCCTGAACTTTTGTACATCACAATCGATTTATGTTTGAGCCTTGGTTAAATGTAATTGGATCTTTCTTCCACTGTTTAACAAAATCAATAGAAATGGTACAACTTAAAGATTAGTTTTTAAATTGCTCTGCTCTATAGATGTACAATTACGAAGGCTTAACCATGACCAACTGCAAAAACTTGGCATGAAACCAGAAAAAATACAATTATATTGCCATTAACTGAAGAACAGGTTTCTGCAGCAGATGCTTGAGTAACAGGGAATAAGAGCCCTGCAGGGAGGCAGACTCCCACTATGGATTAACAGGGAACATAAAAGCTTGCAGGGCAGGACAAAGGGATAATTATATAGAAGAGAGAGCCACATCTCTGTTACAGAGCGAGCTCTTCTGCACTTCAGTTTCTGGAAATGAAACCTGCATAATAATCTGACACATTTCTTATGCAAAGGCAGAATGAGGTTGTAAATTTTACATGTTTTCACACACTGCACAGTGCATGCTAACAGCAGAACGTGTAAGCATCCAAGAGGAAGTTGGATTGGGGAGGATAGATAGTTGGAGGGCGTCAGAGAGAATAAAGAGAGAGAAAAAAAACAGGCAAGAGGACGATCATGCTGTGTATGAATCATCATGAAGGAAAGATGGAGAGACAGAAGGGGCAAGGGGCAGATTTGATGAGGTGGAAGAAGTCTTCCTGGCGTGTACTCGTCCTCTCACTGGCTGAGCTCACATTGGGCAGACAGAGGAGCAGGGGCACAGACAGGAAAGAGCTGACCTCAAATACACCACCAACTGCAGCAGGAGGATAATAATCAAGTGCTGTGAGTCACCAGCTCAGCACTTCTTATTAGTACGAGCACCAAACAAGAGCGGGGACTTGGTGGCACACAAGTCAGATAGCTGAGCTGGCAATCAAATCAGACACACAGCGCACTGACTTGGCTGAGGGTTGAGTGAGAGCATGAGGAGTGTGTTGTGTAATAAGATGATGTACTGCCAAAAACAAGGCTGAGAATTTAAGTGTGATGTTGTCCACTGGCAAAGACCTTCAACAAAATTACATAAAATGAGTTTAAATTTTAAACTAGTGAACTGTCTGAGTTAGGTACAAGGAAAAAAAATCACATGAGCATACCACAGCTTGTATGAGGTAACTATTGAAATGAGATAAAATTAGAAGACATCTCCAAACTTTTCCAGAGTTTGCAACCTTACTTATTTTCTCCCTTGTGAAACCCAAAAGACCTTTTCCTCCTCGGCCCACTCCAGGTATTCAAGTCATTACACCAACCCACTCCCTGTGAGTCATGCACATCAATTTGAGGTGGATGTACCCCATTCTGTTCAAGCTGTCCATCAAGTGGCAGTCTTTCAGCAGCTGCACTAAAAATGGCTCAAGGGCACTAGAAACTGGCAGGTGCATAAGTACGGTAATTATCTTGTAGTCGTGAAGAAACTCTTATTTATGTGGGCAGACTTCTGGATATGCAGAATTGCTAACAGAGAACAGTACATACTCAGGAAGCACACCTGGAAGCAAAACATACTTGTACTCTGGCAACTGCAAGAGGACACAGATGAATATGCACCCACAGAGACAAATTCAGATGGTTTATGCAGAAACAGAAGAACAGTCAAGAGAAGCAGCAACATATTTCATGCACCCATGAAAATTCAAATACGAGAAACTGGCTTCAAGTGACCATGAACTTTGACCAGTGAGGCTTATCTTAAAAAACACTGCTAGGAGTTGAAACATCACACTTAAGCTTCAACAGCAGTCAGTGTCACAGGTGTAGAAAAGTTCAGAATACATGGGTTTTATCGCTTGCCTATGCTCCATCAAAGGTTTACTGTCTTTTACAAGGCGTCATCAAAACTTAGCTGAACTAAATATGAGTTGAAAGTGTGAGCACAAAAGTAGGAAAGTGAGAACTGAGAGTGACACGATTAGAGTTGATCAGTGACAAGAAGAGAGGGAGTTGACTGACTCAGAGTAAAGCCATCAGTGAAGCTAATAATATGAATGTCTCTGGATTCACATTGACAACAAGGAGGCAACACTTTCCTGATTGTATTCTGAGTAACATGTAAGTGCTAATTCTCTTCTCCTTTATCCACAACTCAATACAATCCCTGGTTTGTTGCTTACTATTAGACTGAATTCATATGAGTGCATCAGGACTCTGGAGAAAAACAGCTTTATTTGCAATCACAAATATTCCAAGAACACTCTCTGGACCTTATATCTTAACTTAAGACATTCTAGCAAGGAGTCCTGGGATGCTACATTTTTGGGAGCTTCTTCACTGTGATATCCCTCCACAAATTTCAATGAAACCTGAAGATCGAATAGAGCCACAGAACTGTCCTCCTCCATGAATGAAAAAGACTGCTCAAAAAATGCATAATAGCAAAAGAAACTTTGGCCGAGCGAAAGTGAGCCACTTTGTCTTTCCCAGTGTTTCTAAAATGATTTCAGTTTCCACTCATCAATCAAAATCAACTTCTGTAACTGAAAGCAGCCTGCATAGGCTCTCAGCGCACCAGTGTTTGGAAAAGAAGGCCAGTTCCAGCCTCCAGTCTCCCCTCTAGCGCTCTGTTTGGGCCCTCCAAGTGCTAGGAGCCCAATGGTGTGAAGCCCCCTTGGGGAAATGTCCACAATGGGGTCTAGGAGTAAATAATTCAAATGGGTCCCTGTTGGCACAGTGCAGCCTCCTGGCTATGGATGCTCTGCCACTGCAGTTTTTTTGTACAGAGGCAGCATATGTCCTCTCCCTCTGGCTGTTTCCATTTTTCCATCTTTACTTTCACCCCCCTCCTCCATCCCTCCCATTTCTCAAAGAAACTCTCCAACATGCTGGACTCTGGGCTGCTCTGAGGACACTAAGCAGATTCTAGCCCCCGTGACATCTTTAATAATTCTAAACCAGAACCAATTGGGTTTATTGGAGGACATTCCTGCTGGACTAAAGGGGAGGGCTGCGTAACATCAGAACTGGTTGATATTCTGTACAAAGCAATAGTGAGGCTCGATAGAAGGGAAGTGCTTCATCCTCCTGCTGATTGAGAACGGAGCCTATTCATCCAAGAGAAGTGGCTTTGTCCTGTTTGTTAGGCTAACATGAATGACGCAAAGCAGTTGCGCAATACAACAGCACATGGCCGACATTTTTTCTGTGCTGGCCTTTTAAATACCACAGAGAGACAAAATGATTCACTTTTTACTTTCACAGCTCACAGATGGGAAATGATGTTGTCTCTTCAGAGCAAAATACAGGAACTATAGACTTTATCAAAACAAATATAACAAGGCTGAATGAAAGAAGTGACAAAGATATGAGGTTAGTTAGATAAAGTCTCAAGATTATATTATAATTGCCCAAAAGCTTCTTCATATTTGCTCATGAAATAGCAGAGGTATTGAACAGTAAATGAGTCACAATGAAACAGGGTTTTACAATCAGTCAACACTACAAGAGTGATTAATATTTTTTCTGAAGGGATATTTCAGTGCTTTTGAATTGGGGTTGTTATGACTTACATGTAACATGATGATGAGCAAACAGTGGATGTAGGTCATCTTGGCCCAATTAATGAGAAACTTTGAGGGAGAACAGCACACAAAATCAGCCACTGTTTTCTGCAGACGGGGACGAGGTTAATATGTAATTTACCTAATTTTGAGAGATTCTGATCCAAGTATGTTGGCTGAATGTATGGTCTGCAAAGATTATTTTCAGCACTGTACTTAGCCATCAAAAAGCCTTTGTTTTTCTGCTTGCATCGACAGCTGTTCAGGTCTGCAGGCTTCAAAGGACAAAAATGCAAGACACTTGAATAACGAGTAGAATAGAATAGAAATGAATCCAGTTGAATAGAAATAAATAGAATAGAAATGAATAGAATTAAATAGAAATGAATGAAACAGAGTGTACTTTTTTATTCCCAAAGGTAAATTCAGGTGTCTGACAAATGAAATTGTCAGAAAATGAAACACACACACATAAAACAAGAGTTTCAGCTCAACTCCCATTGGCTTGAGTGTTATGGAGCCTAATGGCTGCAGGGATAAATGATTTTCTGTATCTCTCAGTCCTGCAGTGCAGAGAGATGAGCCGTCCACTGACGCTGCTTCTCTGGTTCACAAAAATGTTGTGAAGTGGAGGATCTTCATGATTAAAAATGGCCTCTAGCTTCTTCTGTGTGCATCTCTCCACCACAGCCCCCAGTCAGTCCAACCTGGTTCCAGTCACAATGAGAGCTTTTTTCACCAGTTTGTCCAGTCGCCTCCCATCCTTGTATTTTACACTGTTTCCTCAGTAGACTGCAGCATAGAACAAGGCACTTGCCACCACAGACTGATAAAACATCTGCAGCATCTTTCTGCATATATATACTGAAAGTTTGGTCCCTTTAAAAAGTAGTTAAACTACGTGGCAGATGTGGTCCCATCTGCAGACAATGGGGGAGAATTGATAAATCAGAGGTTTTTTTTTTTTTTAGATTTTTTCAAAAAAGTTTTTGCAAATTTAAAAAGAAAAACAAATCAATTTACTCAGTGTAACTATTATTGCTAAAAAGCTCATGGTTGAGTGCAGTTTTATATAAAGGACAGTGTTTTGTAAGCCAAAATCTCATTAGGCTGAACAAATAGAAGTAATGTGAAAAAAATATCCCAGAGTTCAAAGTTATTTAACAATTCCAAAGAGGATGAAGAGCAATTTGAAAAGATTAGAGACGACTTATCCTTTGTTCCAAGGATGACTGGATTTGAAACTGATCTATGGGTTTTATTAATGGGGTTTTTTGAAACGAATGTTACACACATCAGACAGCTAAAGGTTGGTCTCAAAGGGTGAATATTAAAGTAATATATACAGCACTGATTTTTAAGGAAGAAAAAAAACAATTTCACTGCATCAAAATGCGTTTTTGAAGAACAAGAAGAAAAATGACTGCATAACTCTCTGATTCTGCTGTTAGAGGTCAAGAGGTTCATGCTTCTGACAGCAAAGCATGCAGGGTCACACAGACCTTTATGAAAGACCTCAAAGGAAACAGTTGTAAAGCATTATGCTGTGGAAGAATACACACTACTACTCTGCGCAGTGAAAAAAAACCCAATGGAGGACATAATTCTGAGCATAAACAATCATAATTGGGTGTCCAAATCCCTCTGCAAACATTTCAGGGTCCTTGGTAAGCATCGTGGAGTGATAATTGTGATATATCCTCTGTCTCTAGTCATCATTTAGCCTTTTGCCATCATTAGCTCGGCCGTCACACAGAGAGCCTGCTGTCCCGACATCCCCAGACCATCTGCCTGGCTGGGCCATGCCAGCCAGCAACCAACCACCTTCCTACCACCTCACATAACGCCCCATTTGGTGAGGCATCTGTGTGCACCATCAGTCTGCCAACAGAGGATTACTGAGTGTTTAAACAAGCCCTTGGATATTTAATGATATTCAAATGGCCAACTAATCCTATGGTGTATGTCTGAGCTGACAGTGATCACGAGAGACCCCATTTCAAGATGCCACGGTGTCAATGACACCCGCAGTGGGGGAAATCAACACTCCACATGAGGGCTGCCTTCATATCTGATTGGCTCTGATTCTGTGTGACCAATCTCTGATAAGAGATGATTATCAGTCCATGCTTGTTCTGTAGCAGACAGCGGACACCTCTGCCACCCCCAAGCTTAATTAACTGATCTTGCTTTCTAATGGCAGAGCAGGGGATGAGTATGTACAAAATGCAGGCTGCCTGTTAACAAGATGGACAACCCACAATGGGTGAGAGAAACCTTTGACTTGTAATTTGCTGCTAACACTACCTAGAAAACCAGAGACTCTGATATGTATGAGGCACAAAGTGAGAAACATGAAAGTAAGCTCATCTCTCACTGAAAGCTGTCTTCTCTTATGTTTTTGTAAGCAGTTCAAACTGCAAAGTATTTCCATACATTTTGAACTGTATGTTAGCCCTTGTATTAACATTATGACAAGCTTTACCAAAAAGCTTATATTTTTTGCTCATGGGAAGCAGAGTCTTTCACACTAGCGCTAACACCAGTTTTTCCAGAAAGTCCTCACAGTTCCTTTAAATTTAAAAAAATGTGTTATGATTTTTCATCTCAAATTAGACAACAGAAATCAACTTAAAATAAAAGACAGGTTTAAAGTTAAGAGGTCACTCCAAAAAATTTTCTTTGCCTCCGATCCAACGCGATCACTTTCTTTGTCCAAACTGTAAAGTAACACATGGGAGTAGATTATCAAGAAAAGAGGGTTGACTTTGAGATAAGTCGATTGATTCTTAAAAACAAAAAAGTCTGTAAAAGTTATATAATCTTTAGATAACATTTTAATGTTACTAAAAGTCTTTTGGCCTGGCTGAGTCTTGCAGAATGGCTCCTTGGACTCATATTTCTTGATGTGTGGGTCACCTTAGTCTTGCTGTCTGCACATTGTTGTTTTTTTGTTTTTTTTTGTCTGATACCTTGCTTTTTTCAGTTTGTTGACACAAGCAAACCAAAATTCTTCTGAACATTAGATGCCACTTTGGCATTTACGAAACCATTTTGACGTATTAGATCAAAAGCAGCTAGCAGAGGGCGAATGACCATGGCCAGGCATGTGGTAATGAAATCTGTGGTCTATCCTCTTCCATGCTTCCGTATCCTCTTCCTGCATTGAGACATTTCTGTCCTCACAAAAAAACTGTAAAATGATCAAAACTGTTAGATCCCTAATATGAAGA
>CM061158.1:19039401-19106901 GCA_030710495.1 Labroides dimidiatus
CCCAAATTCCGGAAAAAGGGCCTTTTTTAAAGGGCACTTTGCGGGGCCGAAAAGGCCCGTTTTTTCGACCCTTTTTTCAACCGGGCCGAAAGCCCACAAAACGTGCAGGGAGGGCTACGATACTCGCAGGGGGTCAGCGTCAGGTCCCTAGGAGTGTCCCCAGTGCGTTTTCTCAAAAGTTGATTTCGGACCCAAATTCCGGAAGAAAAAGGGCCCTTTTTTAAAGGGCACTTTGCGGGGCCGAAAAGGCCCGTTTTTTCGCCCTTTTTTCATCCGGGCCGAAAGCCCACAAAACGTGCAGGGAGGGCTCCGATACTCGCAGGGGTCAGCGTCAGGTCCCTAGGAGTGTCCCCCAGTGCGTTTTCTCAAAAGTTGATTTCGGACCCAAATTCCGGAAAAAGGGCCTTTTTTAAAGGGCACTTTGCGGGGCCGAAAAGGCCCGTTTTTCGCCCTTTTTTCAACCGGGCCGAAAGCCCACAAAACGTGCAGGGAGGGCTCCGATACTCGCAAGGGGGTCAGCGTCAGGTCCCTAGGAGTGTCCCCAGTGCGTTTTCTCAAAAGTTGATTTCGGACCCAAATTCCGGAAAAAAGGGCCTTTTTTAAAGGGCACTTTGCGGGGCCGAAAAGGCCCGTTTTTCGCCCTTTTTTCAACCGGGCCGGAAAGCCCACAAAACGTGCAGGGAGGGCTCCGATACTCGCAGGGGGGTCAGCGTCAGGTCCCTAGGAGTGTCCCCAGTGCGTTTTCTCAAAAGTTGATTTCGGACCCAAATTCCGGAAAAAAGGGCCTTTTTTAAAGGGCACTTTGCGGGGCCGAAAAGGCCCGTTTTTCGCCCTTTTTTCAACCGGGCCGAAAGCCCACAAAACGTGCAGGGAGGGCTCCGATACTCGCAGGGGGTCAGCGTCAGGTCCCTAGGAGTGTCCCCAGTGCGTTTTCTCAAAAGATGATTTCGGACCCAATTCCGGAAAAAGGGCCTTTTTTAAAGGGCACTTTGCGGGGGCCGAAAAGGCCCGTTTTTCGCCCTTTTTTCAACCGGGCCGAAAGCCACAAAACGTGCAGGGAGGGCTCCGATACTCGCAGGGGGTCAGCGTCAGGTCCCTAGGAGTGTCCCCAGTGCGTTTTCTCAAAAGTTGATTTCGGACCCAAATCCGGAAAAAGGGCCTTTTTTAAAGGGCACTTTGCGGGGCCGAAAAGGCCCGTTTTTCGCCCTTTTTTCAACCGGGCCGAAAGCCCACAAAACGTGCAGGGAGGGCTCCGATACTCGCAGGGGGGTCAGCGTCAGGTCCCTAGGAGTGTCCCCAGTGCGTTTTCTCAAAAGTTGATTTCGGACCCAAATTCCGGAAAAAGGGCCTTTTTTAAAGGGCACTTTGCGGGGCCGAAAAGGCCCGTTTTTCGCCCTTTTTTCAACCGGGCCGAAAGCCCACAAAACGTGCAGGGAGGGCTCCGATACTCGCAGGGGGTCAGCGTCAGGTCCCTAGGAGTGTCCCCAGTGCGTTTTCTCAAAAGTTGATTTCGGACCCAAATTCCGGAAAAAGGCCCTTTTTTAAAGGGCACTTTGCGGGGGCCGAAAAGGCCCGTTTTTCGCCCTTTTTTCAACCGGGCCGAAAGCCCACAAAACGTGCAGGGGAGGGCTCCGATACTCGCAGGGGGTCAGCGTCAGGTCCCTAGGAGTGTCCCCAGTGCGTTTTCTCAAAAGTTGATTTCGGACCCAAATTCCGGAAAAAAGGCCCTTTTTTAAAGGGCACTTTGCGGGGCCGAAAAGGCCCGTTTTTCGCCCTTTTTTCAACCGGGCCGAAACCCCACAAAACGTGCAGGGAGGGCTCCGATACTCGCAGGGGGTCAGCGTCAGGTCCCTAGGAGTGTCCCCAGTGCGTTTTCTCAAAAGTTGATTTCGGACCCCAAATTCCGGAAAAAGGCCCTTTTTTAAAGGGCACTTTGCGGGGCCGAAAAGGCCCGTTTTTCGCCCTTTTTTCAACCGGGCCGAAAGCCCACAAAACGTGCAGGGAGGGCTCCGATACTCGCAGGGGGGTCAGCGCCAGGTCCCTAGGAGTGTCCCCAGTGCGTTTTTCTCAAAAGTTGATTTCGGACCCAATTCCGGAAAAAAAAGGGCCCTTTTTTAAAGGGCACTTTGCGGGGCCGAAAAGGCCCGTTTTTCGCCCTTTTTTCCAACCGGGCCGAAAGCCCACAAAACGTGCAGGGAGGGCTCCGATACTCGCAGGGGGTCAGCGCCAGGTCCCTAGGAGTGTCCCCAGTGCGTTTTCTCAAAAGTTGATTTCGGACCCAAATTCCGGAAAAAGGCCCTTTTTTAAAGGGCACTTTGCGGGGCCGAAAAGGCCCGTTTTTCGCCCTTTTTTCCAACCGGGCCGAAAGCCCACAAAACGTGCAGGGAGGGCTCCGATACTCGCAGGGGGTCAGCGTCAGGTCCCTAGGAGTGTCCCCAGTGCGTTTTTCTCAAAAGTTGATTTCGGACCCAAATTCCGGAGAAAAAGGCCCTTTTTTAAAAGGGCACTTTGCGGGGCCGAAAAGGCCCGTTTTTCGCCCTTTTTTCAACCGGGCCGAAAGCCCACAAAACGTGCAGGGAGGGCTCCGATACTCGCAGGGGGTCAGCGTCAGGTCCCTAGGAGTGTCCCCAGTGCGTTTTCTCAAAAGTTGATTTCGGACCCAAATTCCGGAAAAAGGGCCCTTTTTTAAAGGGCACTTTGCGGGGCCGAAAAGGCCCGTTTTTCGCCCTTTTTTCAACCGGGCCGAAAGCCCACAAAACGTGCAGGGAGGGCTCCGATACTCGCAGGGGGGTCAGCGTCAGGTCCCTAGGAGTGTCCCCAGTGCGTTTTCTCAAAAGTTGATTTCGGACCCAAATTCCGGAAAAAAGGCCCTTTTTTAAAGGGCACTTTGCGGGGCCGAAAAGGCCCGTTTTTCGCCCTTTTTTCAACCGGGCCGAAAGCCCACAAAACGTGCAGGGAGGGCTCCGATACTCGCAGGGGGTCAGCGTCAGGTCCCTAGGAGTGTCCCCAGTGCGTTTTCTCAAAAGTTGATTTCGGACCCAAATTCCGGGGAAAAAAGGCCCTTTTTTAAAGGGCCACTTTGCGGGGCCGAAAAGGCCCGTTTTTCGCCCTTTTTTCAACCGGGCCGAAAGCCCACAAAACGTGCAGGGAGGGCTCCGATACTCGCAGGGGGTCAGCGTCAGGTCCCTAGGAGTGTCCCCCAGTGCGTTTTCTCAAAAGTTGATTTCGGACCCAAATTCCGGAAAAAAGGCCCTTTTTTAAAGGGCACTTTGCGGGGCCGAAAAGGCCCGTTTTTCGCCCTTTTTTCAACCGGGCCGAAAGCCCACAAAACGTGCAGGGAGGGCTCCGATACTCGCAGGGGGTCAGCGTCAGGTCCCTAGGAGTGTCCCCAGTGCGTTTTCTCAAAAGTTGATTTCGGACCCAAATTCCGGAAAAAGGGCCTTTTTTAAAGGGCACTTTGCGGGGCCGAAAAGGCCCGTTTTTCGCCCTTTTTTCAACCGGGCCGAAAGCCCACAAAACGTGCAGGGAGGGCTCCGATACTCGCAGGGGGTCAGCGTCAGGTCCCTAGGAGTGTCCCCAGTGCGTTTTCTCAAAAGTTGATTTCGGACCCAAATTCCGGGAAAAAGGGCCTTTTTTAAAGGGCACTTTGCGGGGCCGAAAAGGCCCGTTTTTCGCCCTTTTTTCAACCGGGCCGAAAGCCCACAAAACGTGCAGGGAGGGCTCCGATACTCGCAGGGGGTCAGCGTCAGGTCCCTAGGAGTGTCCCCAGTGCGTTTTCTCAAAAGTTGATTTCGGACCCAAATTCCGGAAAAAGGGCCTTTTTTAAAGGGCACTGTGCGGGGCCGAAAAGGCCCGTTTTTCGCCCTTTTTTCAACCGGGCCGAAAGCCCACAAAACGTGCAGGGAGGGCTCCGATACTCGCAGGGGGTCAGCGTCAGGTCCCTAGGAGTGTCCCCAGTGCGTTTTCTCAAAAGTTGATTTCGGACCCAAATTCCGGAAAAAGGGCCTTTTTTAAAGGGCACTTTGCGGGGCCGAAAAGGCCCGTTTTTCGCCCTTTTTTCAACCGGGCCGAAAGCCCACAAAACGTGCAGGGAGGGCTCCGATACTCGCAGGGGGGTCAGCGTCAGGTCCCTAGGAGTGTCCCCAGTGCGTTTTCTCAAAAGTTGATTTCGGACCCAAATTCCGGAAAAAGGGCCTTTTTTTAAAGGGCACTTTGCGGGGCCGAAAAGGCCCGTTTTTTTCGCCCTTTTTTCAACCGGGCCGAAAGCCCACAAAACGTGCAGGGAGGGCTCCGATACTCGCAGGGGGTCAGCGTCAGGTCCCCTAGGAGTGTCCCCAGTGCGTTTTCTCAAAAGTTGATTTCGGACCCAAACTCCGGAAAAAGGCCCTTTTTTAAAGGGCACTTTGCGGGGCCGAAAAAGGCCCGTTTTTCGCCCTTTTTTCAACCGGGCCGAAAGCCCACAAAACGTGCAGGGAGGGCTCCGATACTCGCAGGGGGTCAGCGTCAGGTCCCTAGGAGTGTCCCCAGTGCGTTTTCTCAAAAGTTGATTTCGGACCCAAACTCCGGAAAAAAGGCCCTTTTATAAAGGGCACTTTGCGGGGGCCGAAAAGGCCCGTTTTTCGCCCTTTTTTCAACCGGGCCGAAAGCCCACAAAACGTGCAGGGAGGGCTCCGATACTCGCAGGGGGTCAGCGTCAGGTCCCTAGGAGTGTCCCCAGTGCGTTTTCTCAAAAGTTGATTTCGGACCCAAATTCCGGAAAAAAGGCCCCTTTTTTTAAAGGGCACTTTGCGGGGCCGAAAAGGCCCGTTTTTCGCCCTTTTTTCAACCGGGCCGAAAGCCCACAAAACGTGCAGGGGAGGGCTCCGATACTCGCAGGGGGTCAGCGTCAGGTCCCTAGGAGTGTCCCCAGTGCGTTTTCTCAAAAGTTGATTTCGGACCCAAATTCCGGAAAAAGGGCCTTTTTTAAAGGGCACTTTGCGGGGCCGAAAAGGCCCGTTTTTCGCCCTTTTTTCAACCGGGCCGAAAGCCCACAAAACGTGCAGGGAGGGCTCCGATACTCGCAGGGGGTCAGCGTCAGGTCCCTAGGAGTGTCCCCCAGTGCGTTTTCTCAAAAGTTGATTTCGGACCCAAATTCCGGAAAAAGGGCCTTTTTTAAAGGGCACTTTGCGGGGCCGAAAAGGCCCGTTTTTCGCCCTTTTTTCAACCGGGCCGAAAGCCCACAAAACGTGCAGGGAGGGCTCCGATACTCGCAGGGGGTCAGCGTCAGGTCCCTAGGAGTGTCCCCAGTGCGTTTTCTCAAAAGTTGATTTCGGACCCAAATTCCGGAAAAAAGGGCCCTTTTTTAAAGGGCACTTTGCGGGGCCGAAAAGGCCCGTTTTTCGCCCTTTTTTCAACCGGGCCGAAAGCCCACAAAACGTGCAGGGAGGGCTCCGATACTCGCAGGGGGTCAGCGTCAGGTCCCTAGGAGTGTCCCCAGTGCGTTTTCTCAAAAGTTGATTTCGGACCCAAATTCCGGAAAAAAAGGCCCTTTTTTAAAGGGCACTTTGCGGGGCCGAAAAAGGCCCGTTTTTCGCCCTTTTTTCAACCGGGCCGAAAGCCCACAAAACGTGCAGGGAGGGCTCCGATACTCGCAGGGGGTCAGCGTCAGGTCCCTAGGAGTGTCCCCCAGTGCGTTTTCTCAAAAGTTGATTTCGGACCCAAATTCCGGAAAAAAGGGCCTTTTTTAAAGGGCACTTTGCGGGGCCGAAAAGGCCCGTTTTTCGCCCTTTTTTCAACCGGGCCGAAAGCCCACAAAACGTGCAGGAGGGCTCCGATACTCGCAGGGGGTCAGCGTCAGGTCCCTAGGAGTGTCCCCAGTGCGTTTTCTCAAAAGTTGATTTCGGACCCAAATTCCGGAAAAAGGGCCCTTTTTAAAGGGCACTTTGCGGGGGCCGAAAAAGGCCCGTTTTTCGCCCTTTTTTCAACCGGGCCGAAAGCCCACAAAACGTGCACGGAGGGCTCCGATACTCGCAGGGGGTCAGCGTCAGGTCCCTAGGAGTGTCCCCAGTGCGTTTTCTCAAAAGTTGATTTCGGACCCAAATTCCGGAAAAAGGGCCCTTTTTTAAAGGGCACTTTGCGGGGCCGAAAAGGCCCGTTTTTTCGCCCTTTTTTTCAACCGGGCCGAAAGCCCACAAAACGTGCAGGGAGGGCTCCGATACTCGCAAGGGGGTCAGCGTCAGGTCCCTAGGAGTGTCCCCAGTGCGTTTTCTCAAAAGTTGATTTCGGACCCAAATTCCGGGAAAAAGGGCCTTTTTTAAAGGGCAACTTTGCGGGGCCGAAAAGGCCGTTTTTTCGCCCTTTTTTCAACCGGGCCGAAAGCCCACAAAACGTGCAGGGAGGGCTCCGATACTCGCAGGGGGTCAGCGTCAGGTCCCTAGGAGTGTCCCCAGTGCGTTTTCTCAAAAGTTGATTTCGGACCCAAATTCCGGAAAAAGGGGCCTTTTTTAAAGGGCACTTTGCGGGGCCGAAAAGGCCCGTTTTTCGCCCTTTTTTCAAACGGGCCGAAAGCCCACAAAACGTGCAGGGAGGGCTCCGATACTCGCAGGGGGTCAGCGTCAGGTCCCTAGGAGTGTCCCCAGTGCGTTTTCTCAAAAGTTGATTTCGGACCCAAATTCCGGGAAAAAGGCCTTTTTTAAAGGGCACTTTGCGGGGCCGAAAAGGCCCGTTTTTCGCCCTTTTTTTCAACCGGGCCGAAAGCCCACAAAACGTGCAGGGAGGGCTCCGATACTCGCAGGGGGTCAGCGTCAGGTCCTAGGAGTGTCCCCAGTGCGTTTTCTCAAAAGTTGATTTCGGACCCAAATTCCGGAAAAAAGGCCCTTTTTTAAAGGGCACTTTGCGGGGCCGAAAAAGGCCCGTTTTTCGCCCTTTTTTTCAACCGGGCCGAAAGCCCACAAAACGTGCAGGGAGGGCTCCGATACTCGCAGGGGGGTCAGCGTCAGGTCCCTAGGAGTGTCCCCAGTGCGTTTTCTCAAAAGTTGATTTCGGACCCAAATTCCGGAAAAAGGGCCTTTTTTAAAGGGGCACTTTGCGGGGCTGAAAATCATCTAGTGAAGGATCTGGCTCCTGTATCGTTATCCTGCAGCCGGCATCCGCTCAGCTGAAGGGTCTCCGCAGCTGTCATTTTCCTGTTCCAGCATCTTCCACCATCTTCCAGCTCTTAGTCTTCGCCGCCGCAGTTTTTTTTTTTTTTTTTTTCAATGATTCTTTATTAGCAAGTGTAAGTATACAGAAGTATACAAAAATGAACAGTCATCAAACAACAATCATCAAACATATGCCAGGGGGTGTAATATCTATAATAGTTTATAAACTATATTTAATATTATAACGGTTATATAATATGGGTATAATAGTTTATTTACATTCAAAAATCTTATAATCAGTACAAATAGAAATTGTTTTTAATACCTTTTTGTTAAGGGAACCACTAATCATCTTTATATAATATAGAGTATCACTATAAAAATATTTACATACTGGTTTTTGTTTACTGTACTTGCATTTGTGTAAATAGAACTTGGCTAGGATAATCAATAAATTTATTATAAAATATATATCTTCTTTTCTATGTCTTCTGAAAAAATAAAAAACAACATTCTCCCATTTTAATGTGAAAGCCTTGTACAGCTGTCCAATAATGAATCTAGTGAAGCCCTTCCAGAAAGATGTAGAGAGTGGGCAGGTCCAGAAGAGGTGCTGAACAGTCTCCGGGTGGCTTCCACAAAAAGAACAGTTCACATCAATGTCCCTTTTGAATTTTGATATGTAATGGTTTGCCGGATAGCACTTATGAAGAATTTTATATGAAACTTCTTTCACCTTATTTGTTACAAAAAATCTGTTTGGAATTGTCCATACTTTTTTCCAATCAATATCGCTGACATAGGAATTCCAATAAGAAATCACATATGGAACAGATGTACAGTCTTTCTGAAACAATGCACGAATATTTCTATTGTTGTTTTTATAAATTGTCAGGCAAATTTTTCCAACAATTGTGTCCACCGAACTGGGGGGAGAAACAGACATCGAGGGAAACGTATTTGATTGAACACCTCTTAACAACATAATTATACCTGTAGGTATTGCATCAAACAGTATACTATATTCTTTAGGAGTAGCTGGAAATTTATAGGTTTGTAGAAATTCAGAATAG
Organism: Labroides dimidiatus; assembly: GCA_030710495.1. Classification (NCBI taxonomy): domain Eukaryota; kingdom Metazoa; phylum Chordata; class Actinopteri; order Labriformes; family Labridae; genus Labroides; species Labroides dimidiatus. The sequence goes on from CM061158.1 coordinate 19,047,596, forward strand.
GACATAAGTCTACCATTGGTGTTAAACAGCTGACTAACAAGGAAAATCTGTTTCTCGGTCCAATTGGGAAAGAAAAGAGACTTATTTTTGTACAATATGTTCCTATTATTCCAAATCAGATACTTATGAGGTGAGAAATTGTGCTTATATATTAGGGACCATGCTAACAGTACTTGTTTGTGAAACATTGAAAGCTTTACTGGAAGTTTATCTATATTATAATCACAACCCAAGATAAAATTTAAACCGCCAAACTTAGAAAAAATGTAGTGAGGAATAAAATTCCAGATGGATACAGGGTTTTTAAGAAAATGTTTTGCCCTATTGATTTTAAATGTGGGAAACATGAAATGAAAAAAAATGAAAACATGAAAAGCCTCTGCACTGAAAAACAGATTCAAACAGATGTAACAGCCTTCAGATTTCTGAGAACTGAATTGATAAAGTATTTCCAAGAATTATCTTAGTCATTAGGATCATTATAACAAATTATATAATTCCGAAGTTTCCCTGTTTTCTTAAAATTGGGTGGTGCTCCGAGGTAAATTTTAATGATTCTTTGAGAATATGTTGTACTCTATTTGTTAAAGTTCAGAGTGTGGGCATTCTTCTAGTGACAAAATAAGAATATTTTAAAGTATCAATCTTCATTACAGAACAAGAGGTAATATTAACATGTTTGGATAGTTTTTATTGACCAGTATTTTTGGTGCTTTGGTGGTATACACATGTACAAGAGAATTCAGAGAAAAATGGTCTAACAGTAAGACATCACCAGTCATTCTGCCATCATTAAATGACAGAAAATAAAACATTTCACTCCAAATCTTGAGCACCATTATGTGTAATTTGTAACAACAATACAGCTACTTATGAAATAAAGTCCAATCTGAGGCATCAGACTCAGTTTCTGCTACATGAGAATTTAAGTTATCTGATTGGTCTTCCTTACCTTCAGCCTGATGAGTTTGTTTTCCTTTCCAGTCTGCATCTCATTGATGTTCTGCTGCTGCTTTTTCCAGCATGTTTCCTGTTAGCTCTAGAATTTGTGTATGTTTTGTATTGGTGCCCATTTCTCTGCTTAATGCCCAAATAAGAATAATAACAGGTTGCTCTCAAAAGGAAAAAAAAAATCCTGAAAACTCCGACCACTGCTTTCTTCCCTCCTCCTTCTCTCTCATGGGCCTGTAGTAAGCAATGGGTTTTAGGGTTATAGTACCTGGAATGCTCTGGGCATTCTGATTTGGCCAGACTCTCATTGAGCAACAATTCTCCACTGAGGGTTGTTTGTAGTCCCCAGCCTCCAGCATTAAAACATTACTCTTTCTGCCAAACAACACTGAGATTCTGAGGACTTACAATAGCAACCGTCTGCTGAAAACAGTCCAATTCTGAGAATACCTTTGTTATTCTTAAAGGATTATGGGGAGAAAAAAGCCCAACAAGGTTGTACGGAAGCTTTGGTTCTCAAGATGCAGCTCTGCCTGTAGGGTAACAGATCTGCTGATGCAGGCTCCAACACTGATAAAACAGTTTACTCACAAGTTCTGGGTCCCCCAGGCTGAGGTCAAGGATATGTAACCATGAAAACAAAACCACTCAGCTAAGAGACAGTTTGTTGCTGCTGTCGATATAAATCATTCTGATAGACAGCATGACTTATTAGGAACAGTATCTATAGAAACACACAATCTTTCCTCCTCTCCACCGCCATAATGGCTCTTTAGGTCATGCTGTTTTATGTCGCTGGTGTGAATACTTGTTTTAAGAGATATCACAAACCCTTTGTATTACAGCTATCTGTATATATCGATATAACAACGATATAATGTGTAAGGGGGCTCATTTACACCTTTATGTTCCAGAGCCTAAGCTGCTCAGCAGACAGATCTGTTAAAGACAAAGGTAGACACAGATGAGCAAATCTGCAGAGGCCTCACACATCTCAGTAGACTTGTTAAAGGGGGAGAAGTAATATCATTAACTCATCTGTTGTGAGACTCAGTTACAAAGGAAGATGGTCCTTGCGGAGGGATGATACACAGATACACACACACACGCACACACACACACACACACACACACACACACACACACACACACACACACACACACACACACAAACACACACACAGTCAGAGGAAACACACACAACATTATTTCTGTCACTGAATAAGACAGAGCATAGAGATTTTAAGAAAAAAAGAGAGATTAGTGAGTGAGAGAGATGAAGATAATTAGATGGTTCATGGAGAGGCACTCCCCAAATGTAAAAAAAACAAAAACAAAAACAAAAAAAACATTGCTGACCCAGTTCAACAAAAAGCTCTGGTCCTGATCTTCTACACAAGTACATAACACAAATACTGAGTAGGTGCTAGTTCACCCCAAGTTTGACAACAACCTGACAGTGTGAAGCACCCAGCTTTAATGTTGAGCTCTACACCTACAATATACCATGTGATTCATGGAAGCTTCTGGTTGTTGTTCTGTGGTACATTGGACGGATATGATCTTGTACAGTCTAGGTGTACAGTACAAAGGGGCGGCTCCCTTCCTGTGTGTATATATATATATATATTTGGTGTGTATATGGTGCAGCTCAAGCACTCAGGAGAGTCAAATAACCCTGTTTACACACACACAAAGCTTTTCATCACCTTCCGCCTCATTATTTGATATCACAGCCTGAACCTGAACTGTTTTGCTCATCTTCTATAGTTTCAATAGTTTCAAGGTATATCTGTTCCTGTATTGTAGAGAGTTTGTGTTGCTTGTTAAAGCCCCCAAAAAACAGAGGAAAGGGGATTCACGGTGAGTGATTGATGAAATGAAATGGGTCTGTTATAGGTTAATGGCATGTTAAATTTAGACATATGATGACCTATTTTTTCAACCCAACAGTTAAACTGAATTTTAAGTGAGGGTTGGGGAAAAAAAAGAAATCATTATTACGTATTTTATTTTTTAGTTGGTAAGATAACGAGGTGTCGGTCTTGTCATTGCAGTGAGACTGATAGAAGCTCTAATACAAAAATATCTCACTGAACAAAGTTGAAAAAGGTAAAAAGGTATCACATTCACTACTTGCAGAGGGAAGCTAATGGGGTTGATCCTATCAAGTTGAAAGTCATGCCCTCGAGTTACAAATTCACATAAATGCCTGAAACTGCCCTGCTCTCCGTCTCACCAACATGAAGCTGATCTTTGTATCTTACTCCCTCTTACTTTTGCAACCTGAGCCACAGCGCACACTTCAACATGGATACTTACAGCTCTGTTCATGTGAATGTCTTTTTTGCATTATAAAAAAGACACATTTGTGACCAAATTACTGTTACTAACACTAAAGCATGTTGTTGATACCATTCAGCTTGAAGCATCATGTTGCAGTACTGCTTTGTGTCATCTCACAGTTTATAAGCGTCTCCATCTTTTGTGGAGCACCATACAACTGAAAGACCTCTTTGGGCAAAAGCTTTTGCAGATATCCTCGTATCTGCATAGCAGGATAGCAGTTTAGAACTCAGGTTTATTTGGTTACTGGTTGAAACAGAAAAAGAGGTAGAGAGCTAAATACATGTACAAAACCGCATCAGTCCTAAATCCTTGTCCTTTCCCAAGTAATGAACTGAGAGGTTGTGATGTAGATGGGCGTAAAAAAAAAAAAAAAAGAAGATAAATTAAACAGCTTCAACCTAGAGGGAACAATGTACACATAATTATAATATAATGCTCATTAGCAGCCTGTTAGGGGGAAATCCCAGCAGCATTTCTTAAAATGTGCTACACAGTCTGAGAAAGATAAAGGCCAAACGCAATTAAAATTACAGCTTAATATTCTTTCAAAGTAGATATTTTGTTGTGTACAAAGACTTGACTAAAGACATTGCTGATTGTGATGTTCAGCTGAAATGTAGGCATATGGGGACAAAGAGAGAATTATGTATACATATAATCTTTCATCTATCATTTGATTTATTTGTCCATCAAATGAGGTGATAGATGGAGAGTAAAGATTCCGCTTGAAAGAAAGTAGAAGGAAAGGAGTGACACTTTATCTTTATCAGCGACTATATGTGTGTCAGAGCACATCACAGAGGCCGTGAGGTCTGTACCACACCTCCACCATCACCCTGCTGTGTGCTGGCCTCAAAAACACACAAATAGTACAAAAAACACCACCCTTGAGCCTTTTTAGTTGCATCTTCTCAGAGCTAAGTCACATGAACATGTTTGTACTGAGAGCACACTGCTTTTCATAAAGTCTAAAACTAAAAGTGTGAGGGAAAATGTGAAGTGAGAATGTCTTTTTTATTTTTGTCAGCCATTTTTAAAAACAAACTGGTGTTTGTCAGCAATGTATCTGCCATCTTTAATTTCATACTTGTATGTTCTCCATCTGTATTTAAGCATTTAGCTGTTTAGCTGCTTCTTATTTCTACCCTGAAGCCCCTAACCCAGGGGTCTCAAACTCAACTTACCAAGGGGCCGCTGGATGTAGTGTCTGGGTGAGGCTGGGCTGCATCAAGTGTTCCACAAAAAAAGGGCTTTAAGTATTCCAAAAAAAAAAAAAAAAAGTACCGCTGATCCAATCATCTCAGTCTTAACAGGTCAGAACATGCAGAACATGAACAGTTCTTCAGAACATTTGGCTTGAGGGAGGAAGCAACTAAGACCCTCAGTATGACTTTAAGATGCTCATCTTTAAGTTTGGACCTGAACTTTGACTTATTTAAGTTCAATGTGGAGATGAGCTTTTCACACAGATAGGTGCTGCAAAAAAGGCACATGATCCAAACACCGACAAACCCTTATGGTACTAGGTGACAGGATATATTTCCATCCACTCGGTGACACAAACATGTTACAAGTTACCAATTGGTAATTCATGTTGTTGTCATGAGCCAGAACTATGGTAGCCCACAAGTGTTAAAAAATATAAAAAGCCCAGATGCATGAAAGAAAAAAAAACACAGGCAGGGGGCCACAAAATATTGTTCTGGGGGCCGCAATTGGCCCACGGGCTGTGAGTTTGAGACCCTTGCCCTAATATTTATTTCAAGAGTCGTAAAATGTAATAGACAAAGCTGCTATGAGGATGTTAAGAGACAAGCAAACAACAAATAAATTAGAGATGTGATAAAAAACATTTCAGTTTAATACATAAGTAATGCTTGACTGATGTGTTTTGAACATACGAAGGTCAAAAAATGTCTCAGGGGTAACGGAAAAAAAAACATTTCATATGCTGCATTTTGAAAACAGCAGCTTCACTTTGATATTCAGAGATGAAAATAAAAACAGCAGTTTTGTAACAATAACTATTGACTCATTAGTTTGCTCCATGCATGACAGCTGACTGTACTTGTGGTATATCTTCTAAATTTCTGATGGTGAAACTCATGGGCCCGTATGCATATCCAGACATTAGTGATGAAAACGCACCGTTTTTTCCTTTGGGAAAAAAAAAGAAAACTAAATTGATTAGCAGCATGCATGAGTCAGTTTAACACCCCAACAGAGCATTTGATTTCATGGCGGAAGACCTCACCATTACAGGCACGAACAGAGGGATTACTGTACCTTGTTCTGTAGAGCTTTCATGTTGCTTATTTTACGTTTAACAAACACCACATGAATTTACCCTGTTCTAGATATTTTGCCAAACTTTACCTTTATTCTTTTTTGTGGTCTTTGACAAGTGACTTGCTGATACCAGCTTTTTGTTTAGTCTACATTTTTCTAATGAACTGTCCATTTATTCCGCAGGTAAAAAAAAAAAAAAAAAGTCTTTCTTTCTTTCTTTTCTGTGACACTGTTACCACTCTCTATGTTTATTACTATTGATGTAGAGTATGCATGGGCAATTTGAATTTGTTGGATTTCTGCACCTGCCTCGCTTGCATGGTGCAACTAGTTAACCACCCAATTATTTGCAGCCGTGCATGCAGCTAATGCTATGGTCAAAAGGGATATTCCATAATGGTACGTTATTTCTGATGGTCCCATTTGTGTAATGACTGGATGTAGAAGTTGCTAAGGAATGGAAGCATTTGTGCATGTCTTCCTGTATTGGATTGGGGGTAAATATTCTGTTCACAAGCAGGCTTCAACTCGCAGTGTCCAGTTTAAAAAAAAATAGCTACACTTGATGTATATTTCAGCTAGTTTCATATTTTCTAAGATGGGTTGAAGCTTTGGTTTGAAATAAAAACAACGACAAAAAAAAGGAAAAAAAAAAAACAGAAAAGGAAAATGGCGGAGTAAAAATGTTGATTTATAGTATTTTGCAGAAAAAGATAACTTGTCCCCTTAATGACATTCTTTTATTAGTCATGTTAAACTCTCAATGTTATAATGGGGGTCTTTTTAGGGTCCCTGACCTCCAGCTAGTTTGCTTGTTATCTGCTAATGATACACACACCAGGTTGATTGATTGTGTATGAAGACATCTAGGGTTCTGATGGAGCCTTGCTCTCAGTGAATTGTCTCTGAGTGTGTGTCTGTGTCAGACTGACTTGAGACAGTGTTAGCCAAAAGACTGAGCACATACACTCCACTCAGATGATTTTACAACACCTAAAGCTAATCTACCCTGATGGATTATAGCACATTCCTGGCTAATAACATAGACACTCAAGTGGACCCCATACACACAAAACAGGCCTGCCAACTCTGTGTCACCTTCAGTTAATCCAGGTGAGACAGAGAGTATCCCATCCATAGAACAACAGGTATACCCGTAATCCTTGTGAATGAACTGATTCTGAGCAGAAGTGTGGTTTCCCAAAATGAGGACACAATATGTTCATACCTGCTTCCACACAAACACATCCTGCATGGAGATAACTGGAGACATGCTGAACAAAACTTACTGAGTTAACTTTAAAAGGCACCTTGAAAGACTTCCAGGAGGAGAATTTAAGGAGCCATTATAATGATTGTGTGTTTTTATAGTTTGTCGGAGTGTGTGTGAAAATGTGTGTGTGGAAGCAGATTTAATTGGATGGGAATGTCACGTAGGACAGGAGACCTTAGAGTCGGCGTTGTAGGTCGTACATCAATTACTGCTCTGTGCTCTTCAAAACTAGATGAGAGGTGGAAGTCTAAGACCCCGCTTCAATATGAAAGTAAGCCCCTGTAATGATAATGGCCCCGGGGCTGCTCGATGGAGTGAGGGGAGAGGGTGCTTCAATTAAGACTGACTGCTAAATCACAGCAAAGGAGCAGTCAGAGCTTGAAATTTGACTACGTAGTTGTTTGGTTTTCGGCGTGTTTCAAGGAGGCTTTAGCTGTACCATAATATATCATTAATCTTTAGGAAATATTTCAGGGAGTAATGAATGTTACATGCCCCTCCCCACCTCCTCTTGCTGATGAGCTGGATTCTTACACTTGTCTGCTCCCTTTTCCAACAGGTGTAGCTGAACAGCAATCAGGGCAATTAAAGAGGGGTAGGGGGACTGCAGCTTTGGCTGTGTCTCAATTCAGGGGCTGCATCCTCCGTGGGTCGCATTTGAAGGCCAGTTACATCACAACGCTGCGCGAAGGCCGTCCCAATTTGGACGATCCTTTAAATGCAGCCCACAAATGCAGCCTTCTTTTGCCTCTTTTTTGGAGGACGCACCGTTACTATCCTTCATGGTCCTCCATATCCCAAGATCCTTTGCCCACCGCTGCTCAGTCCCGAAAAAGAACTGGGGAAATTGCACAATGGTGAAATTAAGTGGTGTTAATATGACTTTTAAATGTAAGTATTGGGTTTATACTCAGTTTTTACTCATTTTAATATCCAACGCCAGATACGGGGAATCAGACAATGAGCTAGATGTTTTACTCAGGTCATTTTGACAGATGGGGTCGTAAAAATTCTGTCATAATGAATAATGATCCCTCAATTAAAAACTGATAGTGAGACAATTATTAATTATATATTTTGCATGCCATCATAAAAGCAACTCAAATACAACTTTAACATTAATTATGCAGGGCAATTTATTACTGTTTGGGTAGAAAGAGTAGAAGACAACTGATAGAAAATACATATTATAATACCGACCCTGCTGTCAGCAGCTTTGTAAAGAAAAAAAAATCATTCTTATAGCAAGTGGAACAGGTTCTTTTTTTTCTGTTTTTTTTTTTTTTTTTTTTTTTTTTCGGGTCATCAAGCGAGAGAGGAGATCACAGCATCAGGTTTTGCGCCGACTTTGGGCGACTGGTTTTTGTTCTGGAGGCTGAAGCCCCTTTCTGCTACACTAGATACTAGAATGACCAGTGCTGCTTCAGCAAGCGTTTTGAAGTCTGGAAACATTTCACCCAGTTAAGTAATGAGCAGTTGGCAAGACTATTTGAAAAGATGGGTTTTCTGATCCTGCCAGAATCTGCCTCACTGGGAGGAAATCCTGGAGCATTTGGTCCTGATGTAAAAGAAGTGCCGCTTCAGTCCCATATGAGTCGTAGCAGTGCCAATTGATGCCAGCGTTTAAAAGGATAAGACAAGCCAGCAGGTCAGAGAGAGTGAGATCATAAACAGGACAACACAATACCTCATTAATTATGCACGCTCACCACTAACTGGACAGGAGGTCAGCTGCAGGTGAGATATGTGATTAATGAATGACTGTGTGACAGTTAAAGTGGACTGGATCACTGTTGGGATTTCTAATCTGTCAAAATGACCTTCAGATTTTTCACTCATTGCTAAAAAAAATTCTGTCAAAAGATGGAGAATAATCAGTTAACACAACCTCTGAGGGGAATTGGAAAACTTCAAATTTTAACTTTTAGTTAAAATACATGAGGCTGGTAATTCATCAGCATATGGCATAAATCAGCATTGTGTTAAGTTAAACGTTTTGATTGAATAAAAAACTGAGTTTAGGATTATGAATTAGGTGGCAGAAATCGTGACTTAAGGGTAAGGGCGGAGACATCTGGTGATGCAACCAGGAAATAATCCGAAGGCTAGACCGTCCCATTTAACGATGGTGTGACGCGGCCTACCTGTCCTCCAGATGTATTTCTGTAAACAAAGGCGATAAAATTTGGATGTAAATGTGTTTAAGAGAAACCAGACTTATGCTCATGCAAAAATAAGTCGCTTTATGTCAGAGTTTTGCATATTAGTCCATCTCTTATATGCCAGATTAAATGTGTTCACTAGCAAGGAATTCAGTAGTGGAGCAGGTTGTAGTGTGCTATTGTGTAAACTGTGCAGAAAATTGTGAGTATGATAGTGAACTTCAGTGCAAACAGGCACTATAGTGTTTCTGAGTGAGCAGGAGTGTTATCATACCCGATAAGACACTGGTAAAAAGAAAAAAAAAATCAAGCAGGTTACATCCAATAGATATTTGGGTGTTTACCTGATATATCTCTTCAGCTGGAATGACCATGTTGTTAATATGTGTTCTTGTTTACAGCAAAGGCTGTACTTTTTATGCAGACTGAGACTGTTTGGTGTCAGCCTAAAAGAAATGATTTTTATTTTATCAGGCTGTCCTGGGGAACATTATCAGGTACGCAAAGTCAGCATGGTTCAGTCATCTCTCCATGCAGTCAAAATCTAAGCTTCAGTGTCTGGTACAGTCTGCCATGAAGGTGATGGGGAGGATGGGAAAACTCTCCCTCCAGACCATCTATGAGCAGTCTGTACTCAGAGAGGTGCAGAGAGTTTTGCTGGACACGTCACACATCCTCTACTCTGAGTACGAGTTTTTGCCTTCTGACAGGAGGTACAGAGTCCCCAAATTTAAACCAAACCATTTCAAAAACTCATTTTTTACCCATTTCGATTAAAATACTAAACGGCTCTCAGAGCTTACAGGGCCAGAGGCTGTAGGGAGCGTACATCGGTATCCTAGTTTTTTATTTATTTTTTCCGTTGTTGTATGCCAGCGGGTTTGTGCAATATGGGAATCATGCAATGTATTAAATTTTATGTATGTATAGACCAGTGTGTGTGGATTTGTTAATGTGCTCTGTATTTATTTATAACTATCTCTGAGGGCAGCACTGTGTCAACACTGAATCCTCAACAAATTTCCCCTCAGGAACAACAAAGTTTATTCTGTTCTATAAATTGACAGCAGAACTACTCAAGCAATGTTCTGTATTTTGTTTTTAAAGTGTAATACTGCAAGAAACAATGCATTCTGGGAAACACTTGCCTATGGTCAAATATTGTCAAATACTCATAATTACAGTAGTTAATAGCTTACAGCTGAGAAATTCGGGAAATTTGGGGCTTTATACAAATATTACGCCACATTACAGTATGCAGCCACACTCAGCCGATTTGCTATATTAAAATATATTTTGAAACCAATGGTTGCCCGAAAGTTGCCTTTTTGGGTCCAAGTGTAGCATTTCTCTACAAAGTGTCAGTCACGTCTAACTGCTGATAATTTGTCAGAAATGCTCAACTGCCATCTAACGGGGTTAATGAGAAACTGGGTGGAAGCTTTATGTAAGCGAGAACTAGGGGAACACAAGGATGATGCATGTTTCTAATTTGTCTTTGGCTATGTGAAGAAATTGTTTCAAGTTTAGCCAATCAATGAAAAATGAAGGAGAAGCGCACCCCACTCACACTCCTCATTACCTCCAGGCTCTCTCTGCCTTCACTGATATCATCCTCAGGCACAGCTGCTGCCCTACAGTGTTTCTTTTGAGCCGTCTCTCTCTCTCTCTCTCTCTCTCTCTCTCTTAATCACACACATGCCCCTGCTCTTGGCATCATCTGAGACCTCAGTGTCTCAGAGTTCTTATCAGAAAAGACACTGTGCCAGCAGTCTCTAGATATACTCTTCATCAGCGGCCCTTCTTATCACGAATTGGAGGAGACCAGGGAAACAAGGTGTAGGAAGGGGGGAATAAAAAAAGAAATATTGGATAAAAGAAGAAGCAGGAAAGAAAGGAGGAATGAAGAGGGTTAAGAGAAATGAGATGATTTTCCTGATTCAACTAAAAAAATTGATCACATATTTTCCAAGGCTGTTTGTTCATGCAAATTAGTGACAGTATGAAGCCTGTCCCAAGAGAAACAGGAGGCACAGGACAGGACGCAGGATTTGATGATAAAATCTTGCTTTAGGAGCCACAGTGTAATGTATTTAAAATTATGCCTGAAGTAACAGACCTTTGTTTGATGTGCAGACACCTTTGCTGTATTCTCTTTGAAAACAGACGGTGTAGGGTGGTGGTGTCTGGGATAGGGTTGAAGGCTTAACGAGTGCTTTGACAGGGCAGTAAGAAGCTCCACTGTGAGGGTGGGGAGCAGGGATAAGTTTGGCAGGGGATCTTTGCTCAGATAGTTGCTTTGGGAGTCTGATGACCACAGTGACCAACACTAAGCTGTCCTTACAACCCACCCTTCCCCGAACTGGCTTCAGGCTCTATCTGACCCGTCACAAGGGAACAGAACCTTGTAGCTACACAAAGTGACAAAGATATGCACAGAAGTTGTTGCTACAGAGAGGATGGATGGGCTTGGGAAAGGACTGGTGGGGTTTATGTTGAAGCTCTCATCTGCAGTTCTGAGCACAACAGGAAGTACTTATGGACCTGCCCCGCTAAGAGGTGGTCCAAAGCTAGTTGGAGGATAGGCACAAGTGAACAATGCAGGGATGAATTTAAAGAGATCTGAATCCGTCCGAGGAGTCCCTATACATGAGGCCCCTTTGTTCAGTGCTACTGATCGTGATTGTGGTTATTGGTGTTGATTTTTTTTTTCTACATACAAGGTCTCTGAACTATTATGATTGGCCTCCTGTGTCAGAATGAGTTGTCGTTTCTTTTCTTTTAATTTAATGGCCCAGTGTGCTTGTGTAACTCTACTTGATTGTGTGTGTGTGTGTGGGGGGGGATCCTCATTACAGCAAGGCTGACCTCTAAAGAAAAAGAAAGACCTGTTTTGGAAAAAAAATGTCTTAGATAACAGAGAATAGATATCCGAGGAGGCTTATACAACATATGATGTACCTGTGAATGAACATAAAAAACAGCATTTATTTACAGCAATCTTAATTAAATGTCAATTTATTTGAAAAGCTATAAAAAAAGATGTTCAGTGAAAACCAGTCATTTCTCCTTTCATACTTTTTTATCCAAACAGCTTTACGTCCAGATGAAACAAGTTAGTCAATACTTTTAGCATTATGTTATCAACAGACTTCATGCAAAATCAACTTAAAATCAAGCTTTCTCGACATAAAAACCTGGTTATAGTGCTTAGTAATAAAAAACAAAACCATCTGTGATTGACACATCACTAGACCCCCATGAATTATTCAATATCTGCAATCATATTAGTTTGCCAAAAGATTAACATGTAAAGGAATAAGCAGGCTTCTGATACCTGATTTCAAGGTAAAAGCCTCCTGAGCTCGACTACTCTCATCCCTAAATATCTGTCGGTCATTACTGAGGAGAGCAGAGACAAAACGAGCCTTCTTAGTCCCCTGAGTGCTGATTTAGACCTTCTGTCATTCTTAAAGAAAGACTGCAGCCAACTTGCTTTTGGATGCCTCACATTTATATGACTGATGGAATACAGAAAAATACTGAATGAAAAATATTGTCTACATGTGTAAACTATTCCTACATGAATCGCTCTATGAGCAGACCTAAGCAACTCTAGCCGTCATGTTGATCCCCAGCCTTTAGAAACAATCACCAACAGTCATCTGCATACCGAATAAAACAGCTATTCATACATGCATGATGATTTAAAAATATATATGTATATTCCCCTCCATTATGCACCACTCTTGAGACCTGTTCAGCTCTTCCTCTTTATGTGTCAGTGACTAAAACATGTTTGAGTTACAGCTTCTTTATCTCCTCTGGTCAGGGTTTAGTCCAGCTGTGGACTGGCTGCCTCCCTGCTGGAATCTCGACTATCGTTAGAGTTTTGGTCCAACAATACTGAGCTGCAGCAGAGCCAACTGAATCACACAGCAGACATACTCCTGCTAAAGCTAGGGGTTAGCTACAAAAAATCTCCAGTAAAACCTATCAACTTCTTCATCATATTAAGCTGAGTTATTCTGCTCTCCATAAAGAGCATGAAGCTCACACTGTCAGCGTTTCCAGCTGACTGAGCCACAATTCATCAACAAAGTCCCTGTTAAAACAGCAGGTCGACACATCTAGCCTGAGGAGAAAGGAAATAAAACATTTTAATGGAAATCTGAACCACTGAATAATGCCTATATAATGATAACCAAGGGGAAGCCTGGATAGAAAACTTCAGTTTGATAACAAATATCAAACATAAATGCTCTCTCCTGTGCCCTCTCTAAAGCAGACCATCTTTAATCTATTCATCAATCAGTGCAGTTTTACTGACTCATTTCTGACTCTTGGTCCAGAGCTTTTTTATATGAGTCTGAATTACAGGGAAAAACACAGCTCTTTCATGTCTCCCTCTCTTTCATGTGAGAAAACAGCTTAAGGCCTCTTTTTTTTTTTTTTCCTTAAGTGAGCAGTCTGCTGAATCTGACCCTGACCTCATGTTACAGATGGTAAGCTTCAGCCTGGCATTAAACATTTTCTTCATAACTGTGCAAAGTGGAGCTGTTCTGTTTGCTATGTGAGATATTCCTCCTTTGCCATCGTGACCTTTGACAGGGCAGCACAAGGGCTGACATACCAAGCAGATGAGACTCTGGTAGTTCTTTAAAGAGTTAAAGTTTTACCCTACTAATATGTGAGTCCACTTGCTGTAGGCCTCTGACTATCTCCATGACTGTGAAAAAAAAGCACAAAATACACATGAAGGCACAAAGAGGCAAACATACAAACACCTCCCACACTGAAACACTGATTTCTACACAGCCCTGAAGCTCATGATACTCTGACAGCTCTTAAATGAAGCAACTCCAAGGCGAGGAATCAAATGAATTTCCATCAAAGAGAAAATACTCCATCTATCTCATCATAATGACACTGTGTGTCTGACACTGTGTGGCATTTGAGGGAAATGTCAAATTAGCCTGCTTCATTTGGAGGACTGTTTGTACATTGTGAAGAGCTTCAGAGATCAAATTGAGCAACTAGGTAATGAGCAGCCTGCTCTAATATACTCAGTAATGTTCCTTTGATTGCTTTGGTTCATCTCACTCTGGCCTGTAAGAGGGGAAAGCTTCTCTGCTAAAACTCACATCTCAGTTCAGCTTAGAGGAAAAATAAATAATAGAAGCGGAACAGGGGTTTGAATCAGACCACTGAACCTGATCGATCTCTTTTGATATTAAAAGCCACTAGAAGTCCACTGTAATCTAAAAGGACACTGTCTAGCTCTGGTATTATATCTGAAGTGTTCCAGTGGAGAAAAGAAAATGCTGAAGTGGGTGGATTCAGACACAGATGCCACTCTGCTCACTGAAAGCAAATTCTTCCACTCCAAAACAAGTAAGAGGTGCTGACCCTGCACAATGACACTTGTTGGCTGCACCATCTGCCAGGTTTGCTGCCCAGCCATGAATATTGATTCAGTCAAACTGGATCTTCCCCACACTCTGAGTCTGAGGAAGGTTACAGAGCTGAGCCTGCTGATCGGCTGACTAGAACACCTCTGATTTCTCCTCTAACTGTCTGACTCTCAGTGAACAGACATAGACCTGTTCCAACACCCAAACACAAATTTACATTTATATGAAAGGAGAGAGAGGAAAGGAACATGCAGGAGAAATCCTGCTGCATTTCTACGCTGCAATGTCAAGGTCTGAGCAGCGAGCTGCGAGGATTCTGGCACAAATGGACCATGGAGGGAAAAATTCAGTCTGTCTCTGGAGAAACAACTTAAAGGTGTCTCACAGAGAGAGTCACAGAGAGCACAGAGAGTCACTATGGAGCTAAATAAACTGAACAACACTGCAGAGACCGTAAAACCAGAGAGCGGAAAAAGCCAAGTTCAGAAAAATGTTTCACGAAAGGTAAACAAAAAAGTCATTTTTTAAAGAAATCAAATTTATCTTCAGAGCAACTGTTTTTTAGAGTTAGAGATGAGAAACCTCTGAACATGGCAAGAAATAATGGTGATAAGGGCTATCAAGGAAGGTTTATTCAGGTTTATAAAAGTCAGTGTTAATTCAAAGCCTTTCTGAGACATAGAGTGTGAGATGTTGTTCAACATGAACACAATTACAGAAGACTTTCAGGAGCAGCTGACCTTAATAGCGCACTTATAGAACATTGTGTGAACCTTTTATGTTATTAAACAAGAGCCTTGACAGTCTGTGTGAGCACAGATTGTGAGTCTGCTGTTTTGAATTCAGACCAGCCTTTGCTTTCTTTGAGTTGATAAACTTGTCTGGAACAAAACAAGAAGTACATTTTTCTCTTGGTCACATGGAATTAATCTGTCAAACATTGACTTTATCTGGAGACTGATTCCTCCATTTGTTTTATGCTACTCACTTTAAATCTTCTAACATAACACAAAGCACTGTCACAAACAGGTTCACAGACTCACTGTGAAACATAAGCTGTGCATTACAGACTTATGATACCAATAAATGAAGATCAATATGTTAATTTGTTTGTCTGAATGTTTCCTGTCTCTCTTAGATAAACATTGTTCATGGCCATGTGTGATGAACGACAGACACATTCATCACCCATCCCTGTTTCTCCTTACCCAGTCTGTATTCACAGTTACAGAAATGCACAGAGCTGTTGGGTGAAGACATTGGTGATCTAAAACACAAAAAGACTGGCAGGCTGCCATGTGCGTCTCAAGTCCTCTAAGTCTTCAGCAGCAGCTGTAGAGAGTGAGAAAGACAACAAGCTGCTGGAAACAAAAACACAAGCTGGGGGGTAAGTAAAGTGGGAGAAGAGGGAGAGGAGGGAGAGGAGGGAGGCAAAAGAGATGTAGGAGGGGAGGGAATGAAGGGTAGTAAAAGGAATCACTTAAAAACCAAAACCAAATACAGGCTCATATCATCCTATTCAGTTGAATAGATATTTTATCGTTCAAACTGATAAACTTTATTTATTTTGCAAATATTCACTCATGTTGAATTTGATGCCTGCAACACGTTCCTAAAAAAACAATAAAAGAAGCTTAAAATCAATCCTAAAACATACCTTCAGTGCATGTGTTTCTGCAGCTCGCTCTGAAGGGTCTCCACCGCTCTCTTGATGTCCGCCTGGTATTTTATGTTGTTATAAGTGACTTTGTTGGGCTTGTTTTTCTGTAAAGTTGCTTGTGAATCTCGTCAGTCGCTGGTTGCAGGTTTTTGGGCTTGTTTTCTGAAGTGTAGTTGCTTATTTGGGCTTGCTATGCAGCCTGTATGATCCTCTCCTGATTCTCTTTCAGCTCTCAACAACAAGAGACACAAACAAGATGACACGATATGTAGCTTAGATTTGAGTCAGGTTGGCCAGGAAAGTTTTAAGCACATATTTTTGTCTAATTCCAAATAACAATTTCATTCTTCAGATTTCCTGAGGAACTTTACATTTACTATTGTGATTATTTATTTACATTTTTTTAAAAGGCTGTAAAACCAAGTTATAGTTATTTATGTCTTTCAATGTGTCATTAGGTAATGCACCTGTGCATAACAATTTTATAGGGTTGGCTTTGGTGATGGGGTCCACTGAGATAATTTTTCAGGGGGCCTAGAATTCCTGGCAACACCCCTGATAGGGTTGTGGGGGGTCAGTGTGAGCCCCCAGTGTTTCCTTGTCATTATTGTTCATGAGGCCGAGCACAATGTTGTGTTGTGTTGTGCATGAGCACACACACACACACACACACACACACACACACACACACACACACACACACACACACAGCATGGATATCACAACTTTTCTTGCACTGTAAAAACAAACATTTAAATGGAATAAACCATTTGGAATGCAATGAATTGTTTCCAGGTTTATTAAAATCTAATCAGATGCACATTTGCAATCTCAGAATCAGAATCAGAAATCTGATCAACAAATTAACAGACAATAGATAAACAGAGCAGGAAAGTCTCTGGATTCCTTCTAAGAGGCTTTTAATTTCATTAAAACAGTTTTCTGTCTAAATGGAAATGCAAGGATTAGCCAGTGGCAAACAGTAACAAAATAAGTCAGACATGTGACCCATGACCTCCTTAAAAGGTCTTAATGCACCAAAACAATAAGACCAAGTAACGGCTGAAATACACCGGTTGCGTCTGCGTTGCAGCTCCGCTCCGTCAAGGCGCCGGATCAGTTTAAAATCCATTCAAGTCAATGTGTCAACTTACACTGGATCCGTTCCGTTGCGGTTCAGCTGCGTCTCTGGTCCGACAGGTCGCAGCTAATCCGCAGTCATCCTATTTTTGCCGGATGACGGAGCTGTGACGCATAAATTCAGAGTAGAGAAGATCGAGCGGGACACGAAGTAGTGCACGGAAACTGCATAAAAAGAGCATGAGACTTTCAAAATAAAACAAACCGTGTCTAAACTAGATCGTATTTAGCTTGATTACAATAGCAGCGCTTCACAATGAGCAGAGATACGCGAGTAGTCAACAGGTCAGAGTTTACCAAGGGGAAACAGTGAAAAACATGGACGAGGAGAAGCTTATCATTGAGGTGGAAAACCACAGAATAATTTATGACCCAACACATCCTTTTTATAAAGATAATCTCAAAAAGGAAATGGCATGGAAGAGTGTTTCAAGTGTTTTGGGAGTGAATGGTGAGTAGTATTGTACCGTACAGTATTTTAGTATTACTGTTTGCTTCAACATTCTCACGGGATCGTGAATTACCGCGAGAAGTACGCGGTCTCGCGACTCCAGCTCTGCGACTTGCCGGACTCGCGACGCAGCCGGTGTAAGTTGACAAACGCAGTCAACACGCAGCGCAGCGGAGCTGCAACGCAGATGCACCCGGTGTATTTGAGGCGTAAGACTCTGGAGGAAAAAAAGAGATAATAAATTCCTTAAATAAGAATACACAGACTCTAAATATTTAGGCCACATCCCATATAAATCAGCCAGCTCTTACACTTGGTATCTTTTTGGCTTTTTAATTTGATTCTAATAAAACTCATGGGCAACACTGACTCAATGAAATGCTCCAGAATGTAAAATGGGTGCAATAAAGGGCAAAAGAAAAGTCTTATTTCCAGACAGTGAGGCGTCTCAAGAATAAACTATTATGAGGTTTATTTCAGACTTTTATTACTCTTTCCTTGTTGTAAATCTAAAAGAAAAAGACCCCAGTCTAATAGTTTTCCAGAATTGTAATGTGGAGATATTTTTAACCATTTACACTAACTCCGCACATTTTAGGTGAAACAAAGTGATTAAATGAAGGAACGTGTCCAAGCTGCTAATATAAAAGTTCACACCTAATAAAATCTGAGCTATAAAGTAAGGGAATGTAGCTAGGTGGAGCAGGATTGTTTGTAAAGAAAACCCTGAAAATGAAGAAAATTGAAGAATGTGTAGAAACTGTTTGGCTTTTTTAATACAGCCTTGATAGATTTTTTTTTTTTTAGAACTTACAGCTAATGGAGCGAGTACTCATTAAGACTTCAGCCTTAATGTTGAAGTCATAAAAGCTTCACAAAATAAAAAAAAGTTTTCAGTGTATCTTCACAGGCCATTAACATTATTATTTTTGTTCTTGACTTGATTTATGAGCTTAACTGGCAAAAGTAAATTAACTGTTAAATAAAGGGTCAATAGAAGAGACTTTGTAAGCATTGGGAAGAAAAACACTGCTGATTTTTACCCCCTAAAGTGATATTAAAAGATTTCCAATAAATATGTTTGCACAAAAAAGGATAAATTACCTTCGTGTATGAAATAGGAACCATTGTTTGTTGTGAAGAGCCCAGATATGGACCACTGAAATCTTAAGAACAAAACAGATTTCTTGAGTGACTAGATGAACTTGTTGGACGTGTGTTTTTGTTATGCATTTAATCACAACCACATGTGTGCTCCAGCCGTTGAGACTAGAGTCTGTTATGCCGAAGTTTTAGACCCACTACCCATTACAGTGGGAAAAAAAACAGTGATTTCCATTAGCATTTTAAGTGGTAAACATCATGACAGAAACAGTAAGTTTCTGTTTGCTTGCTAAATGACTAGCCTTAACCACATGAATACTGTGGTAGTGAACCCTGGCCTACAATCCAGACAAAATAAGGTTAACTATAAGGGGTGTGATAGTAGTTTTGCATCAAGGGACTGCTCATCCTGTCAGGATTTTAAGTCACATAATCACCCGCTCACTCTGCATATTCTTTTACATCGCAACTTAAGCTTTAAGTTTAAGTACAGCAACTAAGACAGGATATCACGAACAGTCTGAAAAACACAAATAAGTCCCTACTGCCAGGGAAGCTTAAGCTCTGGTGCCAGCAATTTGGACTTCTCCCTCGTGTAATGTGGCCACTCACTGTCTACGAGGTCCCAGTAACAACTGAGGCACAAAGACATTGTCCTGCTGGAAAGAGGAGGATTGCAGCAAGTAAACAAACTTGGGGCAAGGCCTCAACATCAGAGAAGAGGAAAATGGTGGTCGAGGAGGTGTGCCATCAAGAGGAGACTGAAAGAAACACCAAGCTGTCTCTCTTGCCAAGCAAAGACAATGGATGAGGTGGGAAGGCTTGGAAAAGAGAAAGTTCAGCTGGAAGGAGCTCTGGGAAATGGAAGCAAGCAACATCAGCTTTATCATCATCGCTACCTATGATGTGTTTTTATCTGCAAAAAACCTACACCAGTGGTATAGCGAGGACCCGACCTGTGCCCTCTGTCCAACCCCAGCAACTCTCAAACACATTTTGAGCGGTTGCAAGAGCAGCCTCGCACAAGGGCGCTACACTTGGAGGCCCAACAAGGTCCTTCAGAGTTTAGCAGCAGCTTTTGAGTGCAAGAGGATTACAGTTAACTCCTTGCCCCTGAGAGCAACCAATTATATCACAGCTCCTACAGGACCTGCTATCTCCACCTCAAAGGACCAAGCGCCGAACCTGGGGAGACGGTGCCTTCTCCATAGCTGCCCCCACCTTCTGGAACTCTCTCACCACTCATATCCAAATCTGCTCTGATTCTTCTTCTTCAAATCTCTCCTAAAAACTCACCTTTTTAAGTTAGCTTTTAATTTGTGATTATACTGTCTTTGTTTTGTTTAACCTGTGTTTATTGTTTGTATTGTAAAGTGTATTTGAGTTCTTGAAAAGCGCTATATAAATAAAATTTATTATTATTATTATTATTATTATTATTATTGGGGGGGGTAGCCATGGCCAAGGATTGGAAGATGCTAGTTAATATTGACTAGCAACTAATCTTTCCCCCTGAAATTGCAGCCACCACCCTTAGACCAGACTTGGTACTCTGGTCTCCTTCACTGAAGTCTGTTTACATCATAGACCTCACGGTTCCATGGGAGGATTCTGCTGAAGAGGCCTATGAGTGCAAAAAAACTGCACTAAACAGAACTGGCAGCAGACACCCAACAATGAGGATGGAAGGTGGAAATCTGTGCACTTGAATGGGGGTGCAGAGGTTTTATGGCTTTTTCCACCATCAGGCTGCTGAAAGACCTCAGTATCCATGGACAGACTCTGTGGAAGACAATTAGATCAGTCTTTGAAGCAGCCAAAAGAAGCAACTAGTGGATATGGATCAAGTGGAGGCATCCTTCTTGGTCTGAACCCCCCCACCCAGCTTGAGGCTTGACTCAGAGATGCCCCTGCCTTGCATATTCTCTGGGGCTGTGCCATTTAAACATCCAGGTATTTCTCATCATTGGGCATGGGGCACAAGCTCAGGTTTGATCACCCTGAAGTTGGCCCCCTTTGATGAGGGTTTAATGTGTTGAAAGGCTGAAACACCCAATGACTCAAAGGTACACTACCAATGATTTGTCCCAAAATTTACAACTTCCCCATGTCTGAGATACAGCTCTCATCGCTCACTGCTGCAGTGCAAACCTTATATGTGTACCATCTATTGGCACAGTGGACAGGTTTAACATAATGTTCTGTGTTTTATGATTCTGAGGAGTTTAAAATGTGAAGACGATAACTAACAATCCCTTTACATTTTCAGTATCTTCAGTTTAATGCATCATAAACATATTCATTGTGTTATCATAAATGCACTATTTATACATTTATGATATATTTATGTAAGACTCATAACACCATGCAGCCATTATAATTAGTCAGCGTTTAAAAGGGAGAGAAAAAGGAGTCCAGGACCACCTTGAGGAAAAAAATCTCACAGCCTGAGGCAATTTGCAGGCGCCTCCAAACTTTTGTAATCACTCCTTTGATTTTACAACATTAACAGACTCTTAATGGATTTTGAAATCTGCATTAACAACTTGGAGGGTAAGGAAAGACCTGACCTTGCTCAGCTGGTGTTAAAAATGTTGATATAAGATCTTTTTGTGCTGGTGTGCTGTCAAATAACCTAGGGTCAGTAGACCACAAAACTCCAGTAAGCTGTGATGTTTGGCTACTTAACTTTCCATCTCCAACAGTCATTCGTTTGATTATTTAAAGATGAAATAGTGCTGAAATTTGGACATAATTAAGTGTGACAGGCTTATACTTTTTAGAATTTCAGTAATTGCACGGAAAATGTTATGTAGCTCCTGAATGTGTTTTTTTTTTCTTTAGCTGTGGGCTGAAATCAATAGGATTCAGTGGGAAGTCAGGGTCTCAATGGGATGACCTGACCTCTCTATCTCACCCTGAATAGTGGATATTGGTGGAGGAGTAATGGTTGGACAAAATGAATTATCTCAAGTTTTTTCCTCACCATTAAGGTTGCTGTTTTTATTAGTTTACCAGTGCATGTCAGTGTGTGTCCATGTGTGTGTGCATTTGTGATGAATCACGATGACATAAAACTTGGCGTTTTAAACTTAAAGAACATCAAAACATTCCATATCAGACTCTGTGTTTGGGATATGCCCTGTGTTACAGTAATTGGCTACCTTTTGTCTGTAATACAATAATGTAACACACTGTAATTTCTCTCTTTACAATCAATGTTCTCTTGGTTCGGCCCTGTTCTGCTTCTTTCTTTTGCTCAGACTCTTTTTTCTCTCCAGGCCTTCCTCTCGCTCCCTCTCTTCACAAACAGGGTTACCAGGGTGTCTCGTCTCAGGAACAAATGCACTGGGCTGTTAAGACAACCAAAAATGTCCTATTTCATCTTTTTCGTTGTCATCACAGTAAGTCACCTTTGCACCTCTCCATTTGGGTGTGAAATTGAAGGAGTCTGTCAGATTGAGCTAGTTGAAGGTTTTTTGATGCAGAGGACAGAGAACTGGTCCTTTTCGAACTGCATCAATCTTGTTGTGAAACTGCTGAAACACAGAGCCATTTTTCTGTCAGACTTTATTTCATACTTATTTAAGTTCATTCTTCTCCATAAAACATTAATGAATAACACTCAATGTTTAATTAAATGGGTGAAAATTCAAATATTGACATCCACACCTCATAAAAGTGTGAGTCACTAAAGGAGCATTGATTATGGAGGCCTGTGCGGAATATGATCCAGCTGATATGAGGCAGAGCGTCTTCTCAGTCTACTTGATGAAGAGTCTTAACTCTGTCTTCTTCATTTATGGGCTGCTGAAATTTATCTGGTAATAATCTCACATTTACTGTAATGTAGCTATTAAATACTTCAAAATAAGTAAATTTAAATCAATGTTTCAGTGCTTAAATTCGTAAAAATATCATGACCTGAGATTTTCTTACCTGCAAGGGCTCACAGTGAGTCTGCCTGAGAATAAACGACAATGAGTATAATAAGTCTAAAAAACTCTGAGGACAAATAACAGGAGAAATGATTGCTCTCAACCCCAGGCAGTGCTGAATGTCAGGGAGTGGGACTTGGGATTTGCTGGGCCTCTTTGAAGAACTATCAGATCTCTGAGTGTACTTCACCAACACATGTACACGCACAGACATGATTTAAGACTGTCCTGATAGTCAGGCCAGTCTGGAGAAAGGCTTGCTCTATAATGTGTAATGTACAGTATTTAAGGAGCTGATATCTGCCTAGGTAATTCACACACAACAGGCAAACACACTGATAAACAGGGTCACTAACAGAGGTCTGATTAAATACCAACCATCAAACACAAGCAGAGCAAACACAGAGTCTGAGAGTCTCCACCAAACAAATATCAGCCAACAAAGGTCACCTCACATCTGTTCAATCACAACCAAACTAAAGCAAAAAACAAATAGGAAATAAAAGTAACTCATGCTGCACCAACGTGAGGACTAAGAGGAAGACAAAGGGCTGCCTGTAAATGTTCCTCTGTGTTGATATCTGAGCAGCTAAACAGTTATTTTACTGAACGTGCTCACACACAGGAACACTGCGTTTCAGACTCTTTTTATCAGTGTGTTCAATGCTGCAAACCCAGGTTCATAGTTTGCTTTGTGACACAAACATCTTGCTCTAAAAAGGATGTTCTTGGATCTGAGAATGTTTGAAATCACACTTTCATTGTGGCAAAAAATTCACATTAAGCATAATTAGTTCTCTCAGGGATGCAGATAATTTGATGACACTGAAGGACATATGAAAATCTCAGAGGTTCAATGATTCAAAGATACCTTCACCATTTTTTTTCCACTGTATTGTTCTAACTTTAATGATATCTGACAATAATTTTCTTTTTTCTCAAGGACACATACATAGTCACTTAAATTCTCCTTTGATATCAGAGGACATAATCACTAATCTTGTCATAAAGAAATTGATTGATGTCTCAGAAATAACTCCCATGTTTCCAGTCTCTTATCAAAATATGGCTGTGTTCTTTTTTTATTTTATTCACTTTTTTCCTGCTGCTCATTTAGTTACTGACATAATTTTCTTATGTTAAACACACACATACTACATACACGTATGATTAAAAATAATATATCCGACATTTGTGGTTTTATTTGGATGGTTGCCCTAGAAAATCTGGAACATGTGATGTCCTTTTACTCGCCAAAGCTACAAAATGCCCCAACAACACATTTGACCTTTTATTTATTCATTTATTTTCAAAGAATAGATCTGTTTACTTTTTCTCCATAATGGTTCAGACCAGATACAATGAAAACTAGTCCCTGACCTTTTCATAAATCTGCCCTTGGGTCTGGTCCCACCTAATGGGACAAGTTTAAAACCACCATGCCCAACTAAGGCCGCGTTCACACTGCAGGCTTTAATGCTCCAATCCAAATTTTTGTTTGACAGTTCCAATAACATTCTTTAAAAAAAAAAAAAAAAATTGGCCTGTGTGTGAACTACAATGTGAAAGTCCCTTTTAGGTGTACTTCGCTTAAGAGTGTCCGCAGGTTTGGTTCTCATATAGACACTGGCTTTGAGATCATGACAAGGAGCATAATGTGCCAGAGACAGGTAGAAAATCAAACAACAGAACAAAGTAAATGTCAGCATGAGATTGCGTTGCAGTGCTTAAGGAAGAAAAGACAGGAACAGAGAGCTAACAGAAGAGCAGGCTCATCACTCACTCAGTATGTGCTAATTGAAGTAGAAGTGGCATTTTGTCTTGTCTGAGCCCTTATATTCTTGAATCATTTTATTCCCGAGCTTCTGGAAGGAGGGGTGGTATCTACACTATGAAACAGAGGAGGAGAGAGAGAGGAAGGCGAGTGGGAAGGATGGGGACACTCAGGGTATAGTTTGTTTATACTTAAGACAATCTCCTGCAGGGCTCATCCTGGAGACATTAGATTAGTCAAATCGAAAGCTGCGCTGTCACATGATGTTCTAAAAGTCTTTTCTCTCTGTATGGTGCTAAGCAGAGATTTTGCATTAATGAATAAGATAATCAGCATGCTGAATGCAGACCACCAGAAACTGGTAAACCTCCAGCCATTGACATGGCTGTCACCTTACCACTGCCAGCCCCACAGCGTACCATCAGTTTACCCGAAGAAAAGAGAAAAGGTTTGAAGCGACAGAAAACTCAGCTTGTCAACAGGTAATGGGTGCCTCCCACAGAGAAACTATAAACAGCGGATCTCAGTGGTCTTAAAAAATCCTCTTGATTGGAGTCCAGAGGTTATCCCTTAAATGCACTGCAACACATTATTAGTGCAGATCTCCTCCTCTGAAGTTTTATAAACTGTTTCTGAAACAAATTTGAAAGCTCTTGTATTTGTCAAACAACTCCACTCTGACCTGACGCTGAAAACCTCATTGCCCAGATGCATCTTAGGATGTCAAATCTTTAAGATCTAATCTCTACATATAGTTTGATTTGACGACAGCTTCATGGAGAAGTTTTTTGTCAACAAACTGCTTCAGAAAGCTTCAAACAATACAAACATGATTCAAAATGAACTGGTGCTGAAATACTGAAAATAAAAACATAAATCTTTATCAAATAAAACTTTTGTGTTCTGTGGTGCGGGAGTATAAACTCTTTGATGTGATCATTATCAGAAATCCAAAATGTTCTCTGACAGATGATTAATGAAATGTGAAGCTCACAGCCTGCCCTGAAGACAGCCTCATATTCATGTGTTTTTTTGATCACAGTGGCCTAGCTTAAGTGTTGGATTTTATGGACTAGGCTATTTTTCAAAGTGCCAAAGAGGCAAATGTGCTGCCCCCCCCCCAAAAAAAAAGGGAAAAGAAAAAAAGTTTGTTACATGAACTTGCAAAAGTGGACTGTACCCACTGCAGATTAGCAAACTGCATTAATCAGGACATCACTGATAAACACAGACAGGGTTCAACAATTCATCCACCTCACAACAGATGAGACCGTCACTGAGCAGAAACACAAGAGCGCTGGTGCAGAGAGACACACAGCTACACCACAAACAAACTGCATATGCATGACTTAAGGGACAAAGATATAACAAGAGAATAATCCAAATGAAAAGGTTGTTTTAACGAATAGCTACTGCTTTGAGTAGATAACATTTTGTAAGCTTGAAGGGGATTTGATTAAAAATGAGTCGTGTGCAACACTCCTCCATCATTATGATTTAATAATAAAGATGAGTTAATATTTCATGGAAACAGGTGACAGGGTCACCGGTCTGCTACATTATCAAGCCCAATGGATAAACAGGGCTAATAGAGACATAAATCAACCAGGCACAGGCCTTATTTATGAATAAGCTGTGCTGTGTTTGGACTTTCTCTTGGGAGGTACTGCTGTTACAAAGTTCTGTTTGAGCGATGAATTTATATTTCAACAACTAGGCAACACTTAGAAGCATACCTAAAACTCGTTGAAGACCCAGTTCTAACAAATACAGCATTCTCTCTGTAAGACTGTCTGAATCACCTTTGGAGGATAAGGGTTAGGTATTCAAAAGAAAAATGTCTAAAT
The DNA here is from genome assembly GCA_030710495.1 of Labroides dimidiatus. Lineage (NCBI taxonomy): Eukaryota > Metazoa > Chordata > Actinopteri > Labriformes > Labridae > Labroides > Labroides dimidiatus. Next base: position 19,073,948 of record CM061158.1, read on the forward strand.
CCAGTTTACAGCGTGTAATGATACTAAAAACAGAGGCCTCCCAAAGCAGGAGTAAAATCTTTCTTTCTTTTCCTTTTTTAAAAATTTTTTATGCTTTTTTAAGGAGCTATATCCAAACAGGACATGTATGAAACAGTGGACTCAAGTGAGTGATCAAACTTTTCTGACTTAAAAACTGTGGGCTTGGTTTTGCACATGGCTCTCTTTCCATTCTTGACCAGACATCTGTAAAGTAACTATGCTAAATGTTCATAATAAACAGGTGCAGATTCTCAAGCTGTTACAGTATTTGTTGTGGAATTCCTGTTTCATGAGGGTTTACACACTGGATCCAAAGTTCCAGGGTTGACCTCCAGGAAGGGTGTTTGTGGAGCAGAGAGCCTTAAAGATACAGCAGTTAAACAATAATTAAAGACAAAGGCTGAATTAGGGGTTTTCCAATTCATCAGAGGGACAGTATACATCCTAAGAAAAACAACAACTCTTTTGTCATTTAAAAACTCTAAAGAATATGTTAAGAACATGGGATGGACAATAACCAAAGTTAATGTTTTGATTAGAATACACCTTAAAACAGTAGAGGTGCAGTTATAAAAAGATATGATTTTTCAGGGAAGTAGCTCTGACTGCAGCGTTAGATGTCCAAAGCTCTCCTCCACCCTTTACATCTGGGAAGCCCACTCTTTAATGTGGAGCAGCAACATCAGTGTGTGCAAAAGAAAGTAGAAATGCTCCAGCTGGACCAGTTAGCTTAGCTAAAATCAACAACAAAACATAATGTCAGTGGTTCAGTATGAGATAAATGTCACATCTTCCCTGAAGGCAGTGTGTGTTTACTGGGTAACTTTGTGAAAGTCACAGCAGCTCCAGCAGAAAGGTTAGGGGTGGGGGTAGCTCATTTGCTAGCAACTGCAAACCTGTGAAGAGCTCCCACAGCCTAAGGTAAAGTCAGGTTTTTATCACATTTTTCTGCTGTGTCCTCTCTCTTTCTCCTTCACTCTGTTATGCCCTCTTGCTCTCTTTAAGGACATAAAACACTCTGTGCTCGGACTGCACTGACACAGATTTAGGTGTGTGAAGTATGCTTCAGCACTTACAGTGTGTACATACCTTTGTCAAGCTGTAATGTAGGTTAGATTTTGTCATGCATTTTTGTTTGTTTGCAGTGTGAAATAAAACATTTGAATTTGAGAGTCTCAGTCACCTTCATGATATATTAGCACCCATTACATGGCTGATGTGAATGATAACACATTAACATGTAGATTATGGCCAATAATCAATCTTCAAAAGACCACCAAATCTTTTATGGCTTTGTTCAAGAGAACACTGCTGCATATTTTAAAGATTAATTCCAGAGCTCTGAGCACCATGTCATTTTTCAGTACACGTATTATTTATCTGGGGAAAAAAAACAAGAACTTTAACAAGGGGTCCTGTATTTTTCTCAGACATGACAAAAAATATAAATAAATGTAAAAAATGATTTTTTTTTTTCACATTCACATTGGTTTTATTAAACAAATACCGAGTACTTCAACTGCTTAATAACATGAATCATTGTTTTGGATCTGGAATTACATTCAGTAATTCCTTTAGTTTAAGACCATCAGCATCCCTGTTACATCAGTGGAGCAGAAAGCAATGGAGAAAGGAAGAAGAACTCAAGGAACATGGAGCAGGTGGTGGAGATGAAAAAGTGAGGAAAGTGGAGAAGACAGACAAGAGAGACAGAGTGGAGGCTATAAGTAGGTAGTGGTAGCAGGTGGGTGTTGGCACAGCAGGGAGCTGGAGACGATCCTCAGTCTGGGAGATGGAGTGAAATAAATGGACAGAAAATTGCAGTGAGGAGGACAGGTGGGGAGGAGAGGGCGAGGAGACTATAGGTTGAGGAGAGTATAGAGGAGGGAGGGAGGGAGGCCTGAACCCAGAGCCTTTTCTATCGTAGCAGGGAGCCAGATGGATGCTCTGCCTCACAGCATCTGTGATTATGACCATGTGAACTGAGGCTGTTGGGCCCTCAGTCCTGCCTCTGTGCTGCCTTTGAGCCTTACCGTAAAAATCCTGCTGATTAATGAAGGCACAACGCTCTGCTTGAAAGAAGATAAGGGATGATTAATCTTGATGAGCTGCTTTAAATGTGAGTAGGATATAATGTATGAAGCTCCAAGAGGGGGTTCTCTGCTTTTACTGTACTTGTAAGTACAAATAAGGTGGGGAAGAAAGACATAGATGCCAACGTTGATGCATTGGCTCTGAGACACACAACTGATTGACCTCACACACTCTCACACAGCACCCCATATTTCTGTGTCATCGGAACCAGAACCAGAGACTGCTGTTGCATTGTCACAACCAGTGGTGTAGTGGTCCCTTGAGAAGTGGGTATACTCTCAATTTTCACCTTTTTTTTAAGTAGTACATAAAAAAGAGGGTTTTAGAACCAGTGACATGTAAGACTACTCTGTTTACCCCAAAATCTGTCATTTCTACTTGCTCACTGTTATAAAATTATCATGACTTAATTAGGAGCAGTTTGTAGTTACTACTGGTCACACAAGCAGAATGGATGAATGTAAAATGTATTTATCATGAGGCAAACATGGTGTTTCGGTTATTTTTTGAACATTTATTTAAATAAAATACTTTAAATCTGAAGTTGACGATGCATTCTTGTTCACATTCAACTCACCGCTGGTTGTTCTGTTGTTTGGTCTGTTCTGCTGCCGTTCACAGTCAAGTGGCACACACAGACACCTGAGCTGTTAGCGATGTTTTAATCGGCATGTCCACCCCTATTCTGCTTCTGATTGGCTCATCAGTCACCATGCCTAAAGTTAACCAGTTTAATCAGTGAAGGCAGCGAGTACCAACCAATTAGAGGCAGAGGAGGGTGGGTCATGGCATTACCATTGTTGAGGGAAAAAAGGGCAATCTGGCAGTTAGATATTACTTAATGGTGCTCATCGGGGGGTTTAGAAGTGGGTATACTCAATGCTGACTGAAAAATAAGTGGGTATACTCCGTATACCCGCGTATACCCTCGACTACACCACTGGTCACAACAACATACCTTCCAACGTCCCCAATTTCAGTCATAGCCCCCTGCTTTTAACCTGTTCTCTCTCTGAACTCCAAATTTGCAGTTTGTCACGATTTTTCACATTAATACTGTAACAGACTGAGTGGGTTGTTTGTGTTAGATAATGGGCTGTGTTACTGTTAATATAAGTTATTTTGTGTTTGAGAATTACAAGGTTCAGTGAATGTATCAGCCATGATGGGTGATTCAGCAACAAACGTCTGTGTGTTGTGTTTTCTGAGAGAGTTGTGGGATGTGCTTGTCCAAGAGTTGAATAGAGAGCCAAGGTCATGTCAAGTCCATCTGTGACATGCAAACCCCAAGTGTCCTCTCCTCTTGTCTATTTTTGTGCTTTCTGGATCTGCACTAGAAATTGCAAATGCATCCAAATAAAATCCACTGTAAATGTTAAGCTACATGTACATACCACTCACTGCTGTTCTACGGGGAGATGTAGGGGTTAACATCGTGAATACAGACTTAAGTGTGAAGGCTGCCCATGAGTGCATTGCTCTGGTCCTTCAGGATATTATTTAAGAGACTGACCTGCAAACAGTGAGAACTCTGTGTTTAGAAAAGATTTATTACTCATTAATAATTTACACATTCACATCTTGAGGAGACTACATTTCTGCTTCCATTACAGCTGCTAAGGGTTCATGTGAGACAAAAAAGGGTTGCATAGTTCTGAAATCATTTGGAGCCAGTATGCAAAGTCCAGAACCAAATAAATTGAAATAAATAATTAAAATTCTTATTGAAGCCAGATTTTGGAACCATGGGTATGGAAATGGTGACAGACCAATTTCTAAATACTGCTGACATTTATCAGTCATGAACTGCCTTTAAAACATGCTGTATCATTTCTGCAGTGAGCTGGACTTCCTCCTGGTCAGCATTCATTAAGACAGTTTTCAATTAAAGAGACACACAGACTCATTCCTAAGCATCTCTCTCCTTCTGTCCCTGAAGGTACCCTGTCTCTTCTTCTGTCATCCCTTTAGATCTGATTCTTTTGTTTTTGGTTGTTCTTCTCAAACAACAGTGCCATTCATCTTCTATTACCACCTTTCACAAAATGTGCTGACAGCTGTGATCGCTGCAGCTCCAGCTACAGATGAGGAACCGTTATTTAAGAGTTTGAAAGCTCGCCTAGATTCTGTCACATCAGCAAAAACGGAACAATAGAAAAATGTAAGAGGAGTGAGAGAGAAATTAACAAAAGGATAGAAGGTGTAAGGTTTGATTTCTTAACATTGACAGGCAGATATGAGGAAGAAGATCGCAGAGAGGTGACTGGATGTCTCAGGAGGTGGTGAGGGTAAGCTGCCGTCAAGCTGCTCTCTGTGAATCTACATATATTGGAACACACACATATGTTTATATAAACATATGATATTCTCACAGACAAATAAATTCAGTGTGTACTGTAGATAGAAATGAAGACAAAAACCCTGACAGTCGCACATAAAAAAAAGAGGTGCATGCAGTTATCCACTGATGTAGAGTGAAGACAAAGCACCTCATTTGAAAGCAAAGTCAAATCAAACAGTCACAGAGTCCTCTCACAGGCATTACATTTATACAGAGAGCTGAGCTCTCAACACCTCAGTCATACACAGCAAATATGGACCGCATGAATAAACTCTCTGAGAGTCAAATTTAACTAAATTTGAGTGTACATGTGAGACCATCGAATTAACTCTACACACAACACTTATACTGTGTTAACTCTTATATGGAATAAATATTTAAAATACAAACAAATCATTTCCTTACACATGGATACTAAAAACACCAAACAAACATCGATGCCAAGCCATGAAGCACAGACAGACGATCCATGGCACGTGCAGCATAGACAGCTTTTGACCACCGCACAGCACCCAGTTGGACAGCAGGGTCTCATATCCACAGCGTTCTCTTCTCACTCATGGTTACAGAAATGCTGACACAACAAAAATTACTTTGCCAAAACCATTTTCTTTAAATGTAAAGGAGCAGTTTTTTTTTTATTTTGGTTGCAGAGAATATTAAATTTAAAGTATGGAAATTTTAGGTAAACTTGTCTGAATTTTGATTTGGGACACCCAACTTCTGGGTGAACAGTGCACACATCGCAACAGCACATGTTGTAAAACCAATCGTGGTCTTTCTGAATGTATTCCTGAGAAGTGTTGAATGAATGCCCTCAACACTTTGGGAATCAACTCATTTTTTAACACCCACAAAAAGTAACCCCAAACACAACTTGGAGTCTACCTGTTTGATTAAACTCCAGAAATTGAACTCTTTCACTCTTTTCTGCTCAACTCTGATTTTTTTCACTCCCAATATTTGCTGTGTAGGTTTGATTTCTAACCTTGATCCTTTGATGCAGGCTGACCCCAGTCTCTTCCATCCACAGTCCCTGTCTCCTTTCAGCTGCCTTATCTATATAAAAAAATATGAAAAAAAAGCTAAAATACATCCTATGAAGAAGAGCTTTGGCTGACTTTGTTTTTAATCATTGGTCAAAATAAACCCAGTGATCATTAGAGTGTTGCCATCACTGACATCATCAGTGTTTCCTCTCTGAAATGCTTCTCTATTAAAATTTTAACACCAATAAAACTCCAGTCTTCCTCTTGTTAAGTCAATGGATTCTGAAATGTACTTTTTAATGGATGAGGACAGTAAAAAACAAGCTCTCATTTGATTAGACTGGACCAAGCAGATGAGTCTGTTTAACTATCTGTTTCCAATTTTACCTGCAGACCTCATTTTAATGTATCACAGGCAGCTCCCACAATAATTGCTTTCCTGCAATCTGCAAGTTCAATTGGACACATTTTATTGATGAAAAAGAGACTGAAGAAAGAAAACAACCCAAACTGAATTTAAGGCTTCATTAAATGTGAAAATTGGTCAGGGAATTATGGACATGTGTTTCTGGTGCTCTGCATCATAAACCCCCAAGGTTAAACCAAACCCCAATTCACAGCTGACACACTCAGACGTGAGCCGCAGCTCTCAGAGAGAAAAGTGAGGGCAGTAACCGATATCAGAGCCCAACAGTTCAGATGCTGGTGTTGGAAAATACTCAAGAAGTCCTTCTTTCTGAAAAAAACACCTCACAGAAGAAGCATCAGAAGTTGGGTTGGGTCCACCTCTGGTGTGGCTCTGGTTGTATTTTAACAGTCCCTTGCTTTAGTATTTGCTATTCTGGTACCCAGATACAGAGGACAAGCGAGGGGACTTTGTGTTTCAATCCAGCAGTTTAATATCTGACAGGTTCCTGGTTGGATTCTTTTCAGAGCTCAGATTCTCTGCTGAACAGATCCCCATTGATTCAGCTTTTCAAATACGTTGAGACAGGTTTTGTATCTGGAACAAAGTGAGTCAAAAACCTAAAAAGATCTTCCTATTCAGAGTACATCAGCTTAAACCGACAGTGCTCACCTTTGAAGTCTCCCTTGTTGCTTGACTTAAACTCTCCAGTCCCGACTGTTTGTAGCATTTGCAGTTTTTTAGGATTATTGTGATTGGCTGCAGCTGGGAGCAGCGACTCAGCTGCTGCTTCTATGACTTTCATTCCAGTCATAGAAAAAAGGAAAGTCAAAAAGTTTAAACAGATAAGTTCATATCATAAGATATTTATTCAGCTAAAATTTGCACAATTGCTTGTCTGAATTTGAAAGAAAACATGCTCCTGTTGACACTTTAAGTAGATGTCTGAGCCATTCATTTCTCTACCCTGAGGGGTTTGATTCCAGGACTGAGCTGCAAAGATGAGACCCTGTTAGGCCTAAGAGCAGCCTCCTTCCTCTTCTCATCCTCTTTCACTCCTTCATCATATCTCTTTCTGCCAGGGTCCAAGCTCCAAAAATAGCCCACCTGTCCGCCAAAGGGCCAAAGGCTGAATCCTGGGAAAAAAAAAAAAGCTCAGATTATTCATGGTTCCCACTACGGTAATACAACAGAGCAGAAGAGAAGTGTGGAAGTATGGAGGGAGAAATAAAGAAAACAAAGAAAAAAGGATTTGAATAAACACCTGAGGAGAAGTCAAATCTATTTATTATTGTTCACTTGTCGCTGAGTTAATCTTCAGCAACTCTTTCTTTTTTGCAGCAGTGTCAGTGATAAGAAATTAAATGTAATGCATCATGCCGATTATTCTTTTCCATGTCGTTGTCTTTTCAGAAAAACTCTCAGCTGCCATGACCTAATATTGTTACCTAAAAGTGCTACAAAACCCTTGAAACATTCATTTCTATGTTTTTTCAAAGTTAGATCAGTCTTGGCATCAAACCAAAGAAGTATCTTTACAGAGATACATGTACCCTTAATTAGAAAAAAAAAGTCTTTAAATACGAGAAACAAACAGCAGCAAATTGGAGTAATGTGTTGAAGGAAAGCTTTGATTAACTCTGGAGTCTGGAGACACCGTTCAGTGAAGTGTGGAGAGGAACTGTTGTCACATTAAATGGTAGTCACAATTTGGAATAACAATAATACACACACACACACGCACACACGCACACACACACACACACACACACACACACACACACACACACACACACACACACACACACTTAATTTGGATTCTGAGTGTCTCATATGCCTACATGCCTAGTCACCAACATCTCACTCTCTCCATAGAGCAGTCAGAGCTGCAGTGTGGGTGTTTGGAAGGGAAGCCTTACACACAATGATTTAAAACCCAGGATTTCATGGTGAATTTAGCTAAATCCTCAGTGCGCAGCGGGAGACTGTGACCACACAGCAAGGGGCCACGACACCATAAGACACAACAAAACCCCTGTGACCAATTTTTCCCAGTCACTACTATCTCTACAGCGCATAAAACAGCATCCCTGTGGCTTTTCAGTCAATTTAATTTTAATAATAAATATAAAGTCCATACTAAACATAATGGAAAATGGTTATTAATGATTCTTGTTTGTGATGAGCAGGAGGAAGAATCCAGCAGAGAAAGTTAACTGCTGTAAGGCACAGACGTTCTGGGTGAAGCGTTAAAAAACTAAAAGAGTAAAAAACTATGACTGTGAACTAACTCCTCAGCTTGTGCGCTCCAAAGACACTGTTACCCTTCTTAAAGGGGCATGGACAGGGTAAGGTCGACATCTTAATTAGCCATGATGAAGATCATTTGGAGGGCTTTCAGCATTTCATTTAATTAAGTCTAAATCAGCCTCACTTAGTGAGAAAATAACACTAACAAGGACAATGAAACTGAAGTGAAGTGAAAAACTGGGAGGACTTGTGAAGGTGGATTCAAACTTTCAAAGACTTTCAAATGTCTTGATATTACAGTGAGATGCTATTATTTGTGCCGAATTTAGTTTTTGCTTTTGAGACTAAGGCATGTTATATGTTTACCAAAAAAAAAAAATGATATATGTGTATATGTAGCTGCTGTAGAAACTGTGTGTTAATGTGTCTGTCAGTGTGAACATGATGTGAGTATGTAAATTCTGTGTGTAGCATTTTTTTTTACCCCTGGGCTCGCTGTCTCGATGCTGCTTGGCAGGCGGCCAATCTGTATCCCAAGGTGTGTGCTGATTAATGGGCATTTGTCCCCACCTCACCCCAGGATCCAGCAGCAGTCCTGATACTGGCTGTCAACAGGGGACACACATGAGATCTGCAGGACATAATAAAAACAACACCAATCAAAAAATTCCAGACAAGAATTGAACAGCAAATGTCTCGATGTCATCTTTTCTTCAACAAAAAACCTGGAAGGGTTAAAAGCATAAAAATGAACAAAACAAAACAAAGTTGCCCCCCCCCACACCACTTTTTTTTCTTATTCTTTTTATCTTGTCTGTACAATAAGTCACTCATTTCATTCACCACTAATCTCCCTCAGCCAGATATTTGATTATCTGACACTGCCATTTTTTTTTCCTGTCAAAAGCACTTTGTAAACATTTTTAAAGGAGCTATATGAATGCATTATTATTATTATTATTATTATTATTATTATTATTATTATTATTATTATTATTATTATTATTATTATTATTATCAAATGGGAAATATATCAAGGCAAAGCAGCAGACTGCCTGATGGAGTAGTGGAGGAGGAGAAAAGCTGTCAGATGTTTCCGTCCTCCTCCACCTGTTCACTTCAGACAAGAGAAGGGAAATGATTTACTCAGAGGGAGGCCAGGAGGGAAAATTCGGACCGTTTTCAGGCTGAGAGGTTGTTTTCTATAGCACACTGCTTGTTTTAACGAGTGATTCTCCTCCTCCACCCCGTTAGCTTACACTGTACTCCTGTTTATCTATGCTTCACCTTCTCCTTCATAATCCCTCATTAACTTATATAACTGAATCCCTTTTTTATTTAACACTGCACCTGCCACATAATACCACCTCATCATTTCTCCCACCTGTTTACACAAATAGACAGAAACAGGGTAGAGCTATTTCTGAAAGCAGTTCATCTTTCACAGTTTGAGTTTCACCAGAAAAAGAGACAAAAAACTGTCACTCTGATGCTGTATTAGCACAGCTCAGGAGCAGCCAAGAGCTAAAATCAATAAAGACATCCACAAACACCTACAACAGGACAGACGACAGTCAGGAGGAATCCAACCAAATTTTTGGTTTATTAAGGCAACAGACTTGCTGCAGGTTCTGTGACAATTTTCTATTTCACTTACTCTTCACATTTCAAGTCCCCTCCTCCTGTTCTTTAACCTTTTATTGCAGAACATTTATTTAATACATGCGTTTCAAGTACCTCTATCTCTTCAACATGATACATGTTTTTTTTTTAATTGAAAACCTCTTTGATTTTTATTTATTTTATCTATTTATATTTAATGTATTGTACTACCTTGAGGATAATCATTCCACTACAGTCAAATAAAGTTGTATTTCAGCCCTTTTCAAAGAGCTATTCTCTATTCATATTTTTTTTCATGAACATTATTGCTAATTTTCAAGAAGTTTGGGTCAGGATAACATCTAAATTGTTACTTATTTAAAAAAAAAAAAACTATTTTCTGCACTTAATGAATGCATATTTACCATAAATTTGATTTAAAAAATAAATCAAATATGATATAAAAACTATATCATAAGCAAAATTATATAACAATTTTTTTGTGGATTTTTAAAATAAAACTAACAAAACTTTTATATTAATTTTGGCAAAACACATGGTCGGGTTCAGGTTAATGGATTTCATACTGACTAGCCTGAAATTTTGCAAATAAAGCTGTTCTACATTGCTTTTAGTATAAAAGAGAGAAAACTGTTCCTTTAAACATCATTGAATACTGAAGCTATAGGTAAACATACGAACTAACTTTTGAGCACAGTTGTTCTGTGAGGCTTTTAGTTTGTTAATTTATTTTTGGTTTGCAGATGAAGAAATCCACCTGCTCTTCTTCTTACTACTACTTGTCTATTCACATAGATATACATGAGGATGCACATGCATGTGCTGTGAGCTGGATCTTTCTCTCCTCTAAAACCTCTGAGTGCTACAGAAACGTCAGAATCATTGCACTGAAGAGACAAGAATAAAATCAACATTTGTGGGGACTTATAAAGACAGCAGTCCTCTTCTTGCTGAGGTTTCAGCTGTTTTCTCAGACACAGCAAACACTGACATCTATCACTTTGTGTCTTTTTCTGTCTCGCAGTGTTAGACAGCGTAACCTCTGGCTGTGTTTCAGTAAGGCCTCGTAGTGATTCAGGGCTCTGGACTTTGATTTCTCTGAGTCCTCAACAACACCCACATCACAACAAACGAGACATGTTTGCTCACAGCTTTTCTCTGGGTTCTGTTTGAGTCAGCCCTCGTCTGTATGAGGTGTCACACCTGCTCAGACCTTTAATAACAGAGAGGACTCCAGGATTCTGCAGAAAAACTATCCCGGCTCTCGCATGAGCTGCAGCTCTGTGTATATTTTGTACCAATATTATTATCAGAGTACCTAAACTGAACATTTGGTAATCACATCCATTCTTTTCTTGGAGGAGCTGCTTTATTGCTCAGCTTGGGGAGATGTAGTGAAGGAGATTTGGGAATGTTTATTCCACTGAGGTCTTTTTGGAGGAAGAAACAACGTTACAACAATATGAGCGAATCAAAAATATAATAATATCGATCTGGGTAACAGAAGAGGTGCACTGTTGTGACAGAAAACCTGGTTTTAATGTTAAAATGGACAGAGGAGGACTACGGAAAAGCTTGGAGCTTGTACGAGAAAAGGCACTCACACAAACACATACACAGAGCAGGTCTGTCACTAAAGCACAGAGAAAAGCTAATCTCACAAAATGCCATTAGCAAACTGCAGGACACAATGAGATAGCAGTGTGAGAGTGTGGGTCAGTGACACTCTGTGTTGATAATGTTCTACCTTTAAAGGTTCAGTGTTTCTTTTTACCCACCAGAGGAAAATAACAGAGTGCAGCAGAGGAGGAGGTTTACTGCTGTGTCTCACTCTGCTGTAATCAGACCTGTTAATGTGCAGCTGTTATCCTGATAGGATGAACAGTTCATCTGAGCCAAACACCCTTTGGACAGCTACCTGGACCAGGATCTTTAGTGGTTGGGTGCGTTACTGCTGGTATCAGTGTTTGAATTAGCTGTCAGAGAAATAAAAATCTGCAGAAAAACATGCATACAAATTTAGTCCATTCTTGTTTTTATAGGCGACCACCACTGCAGGGATGTATTCTTGTAATGGGTGCAATATAAAACAAATAAATGAATAAATAAGTCACTCTGTAATTCTACACAACAAACTAATCCTGAAAACAATAGGTACATGCAAGGATATGAGACTCATCTCAGATAGAATGTATTTTTCTTTGATTTAGAATATTTGGTTGAAATATGAAGGGTAATGGTTTTCCTTCAAGAAAAAAAAAGTGTGAGAGAGAAAAAAAATAACAGCTTACAGCACAATGAAAAATTGAGAGAAATCCCTCACATTGACTTCATTATTTTCAAGTAGTTTATAATGGCTAGAAGATATTCTCCTTCTCTGGTCCTGCTGTGACAAAAGTTCCAAAACGGTGTGATCTGAAACTGATCTGGAGTGCAAATGATTGTAGAAAAAACTCCTTTTCTTAGAGGTTATTAGAGGTTATTCTCCATAAAAATGCTGACACCTAAATGTGAGGTGAATTTGTTCAGGTCAAAATAGTGCTAAATGCTGGAGCCGGGTCATGCAGGTGTTGAATTTATCAGACTGGAACATTACAGAAATAAACCAAGGGACTCCTGCACTGTTTTAGACAGCCATCTTAAAAAGGGATGGAGCTTCAACACAGCAAAAAGTGTGACGCCATTAATGAAATGTCTAATATTTAATATGACTACAAACTGAAGAAAAAGGGAGAAATCAAGGTTAATGTTTCTCTTTTAATCTAACGTACCACATCAGTATCTAAAGATGATGGTAAATTATCATTTATTGAGCCTTCATAAGTCAATCTGGTGTTGCAGGCTTTTTTTTTGGTAGTTAATCGAATGACAACTGTCAGTTTATCTACCTAAAATTCATAATTCTCAACACAAACACTAAAGTAGACACAGACACCAGCATGTAACTCTGTCCTCCAGTAGCAAAACAGACAAACACAATGTAAACACAACACGAGCCCCTGGTGGGTACATCTGTTATTGATGCTTCACAGAAAAAGTTACAGATACAGAGTTTATCATTTGAGGCCCCGGGCCAAATCGCTGAAGGAGAAAAGACTTCACTTCAACTTAGAACTTAGCAAAGATGCTCCCGCTGCTCAGCAGGCTCTTGGCTCAGTGCATAAAAAAAGGAGGTGGGATCACAGTGGTGTGATAGACAAGCTTCAGTGGGAATGCAGGACTGAAAACCTGGACTAATATCCCATGAGTGCTGTGCAGTTTCAGCCTCATCCTCAAATCCTGCTTCAGACCCTACTATTTTGACTTCTTTTCTCTTGACAAATTTTTAATTCTACAATTTCATTTAGCAGACGTTTTTGTCCAAGCGAAGTAAGACAAAAGCAAAAGCAAGACTTTGTTTGATGGTCGGAATAAGTGTCTGTGTGCTACCGCACTGTGAACATGTTTTCTATGGAGGACTGAGCAGCAACAGTAAGGCGTCTTGGAGAAGAAGACTAATCCTTAAACATATGAACTGTGGAAATTTCTTTATGTCATGGTTACACCTCCCAGAGGAGTGTGTCAGCAGCTATGTTGGCCTCCACTGGCTCCAGACTGCGAGAGACAGAGGACTGCAGCAGACCATGACCCTGCTTGATATGTGGTGAGTGTTTGGGGAAGACTCCATCGTAACAGCTGCAGTCTCGGAGATGACTGTACAGCACTCCTTTTATTAAAATAACAGAAAAAACAAACAAACAAACAAAATTGATCAATAATAAAAAGAAAAAGAAAACCTATCCATTTTTAAGAGCAGCAAAAAATGAGCACTAACTGGGAAGATAGTCATTAAACACAAAAGGATAAATTCAATTTATGTTAATATTAAAATATTAATGAAATTAATATATACATTGCCAAGTGGGCAAAGTAGAACTGTAGGGAATTTTTAAATGAATTCAACAAGGCATGAACTACCAAAACCAAATACTGGGGAAAAGCCAGAGAGCCATTTAGTAGAGCTGGGAATCTGAGTGTATGGTTATTGCACCGACTTATGGACTTTTCACATCACCTATACAAGATTTACGGCCATGTTCATGGCTCCATGTTTCTGGACACACAGTTCAAAACCAGTAAAGCTGGTTTATTGTGTTGGCATTGCAGAATTTGCAGCATTTGCGGCCAAGTTATTTTTAAAAGGAATTTTTTACACCTTTTGATTTCTTTAAAGGTGAGCTGCTGTTGCATTTTGGTCCTAAGCAGAAATGTTTAAGTAATAAATGTGTAATAGGAGGCAGTTTCATATCAGCAGATAATCTGTGAAGGACTCTAACTGGACTTTATGATTCAAATGTGAGACAAACATCATGGGGGAAACATTTTTCTAAAAGCCTTTCAAGGGCTGAGCTCTTGAAGATTTTCAACACATCACACGAGCCAACAAAGACACTTGAAAATCATCTTCTGATGTGTACTGGGGGTAAGATAATGTGACTGAACAGGGCTTTTGACTGTCTTCCTATAAACATTGAGAAAAAAACTGCCACACCAAGAAGCAGCCTCTGGTCAGTTATGACTTCAAATACAGAACAGTCAGCTGCTGGTTATAACTACAATAATGATGATCTGATAAAATCTCAAATAAGACTTTTTCTTTCCTTCCAAGCCATGATGTATTAAAAAAGAGCATGTATCATGTACATCCCCCCTATGCTACTTTCCATTATTGATAAGTTTGCTTATGTTGCTGCTGTCATCATAAAGGTGGTTTCTGAATGAAATTTACTCAAAGGCTGCATATTTCACATTTTCTAATGACTTGGTGGATGGTACTGTGTATCACAAAAGTGAGTACACCCCTAAGAGACTACACCCCTAAATGTCAAAATTGAGCTGCTTGTCATTTCCCCCCAAAATGTCATGGTCTGGGCTGCATGAGCGCAGCAGGTGTTGGGGAGTTACATTTCATCGAGGGAAACATGAACTCCAACATGGACTGTGAAATACTGCAGCAGAGCATGATCCCCTCCTTCCAGAAACTGCATCGCAGGGCAGTGTTCCAGCATGATAATGAACCCAAACACACATCTAAGACGACCACTGCTTTACTAAAGAGGCTGAGGGTAAAGGTAATGGACTGGCCAAGCATGTCTCCAGACCTAATTCCAATAGAACATCTTTGGGGCATCCTCAAACGGAAGGTGGATGTGCGCCAAGTCTCGAATATCCGCCAGCTCAGTGATGTCGTCATGGTGGAGTGGAAGAGCATTCCAGTGGCAACCTGTGAAGCTCTGGTAAACTTCATGCCCAGGAGAGTAAAGGAAGTTCTGGAAAGTAAAGGTGGCCACACGAAATATTGACACTTCAGAAACTTTCACTAAGGGGTGTACTCAATTTTATTGCCGGGAGTTTAGCTATAAATGGCTATATTTTGAGTTATTTTGAGGGAAAAATAAATTTACACTGTTATTTAAGCTGCACACAGACTACTTATCATTGTGTCAAAGTGTCATTTTGTCAGTGTTGTCCCATGAAACGATATACTTAAATATCTGCAGAAGTGTGAGGGGTGTACTCACTTTTGTGATACACTGTAAGTGCAACTGGGGACAAAGTAAACATTATTAGTGTGAATGATGTGTTCATTAATACTTACATTTAATATTTTTGTTGTAAATTTTCTCTTTTGTTCTTCACGTGGTTGAGATGTGAGCTGCTGCAGATCAGGGTCCCACTTGTAAGTGATATCATGATTTTCATTTTCTTTTCATTTAAGCTAGCATGAGTCCTGTCACACATCAGTAATCAGTGTAACAATTAACTTCAGGAAACGGGTCGGTAACAGAAGCAGTCAATCGTTAAAATGTGCTAAATGTAAGAAAGTGGTCTGCTGGCAAGTGTGAAAATCTACTAACAGACAACAACACTGTTAATTCAGCCAGTTTGAGGGTGCATGTGCAAAATATCACATGACAGGAATACATTTCAGCTGTCACTTTAGTAAAATGTATCACTGTCTTGTTGAAAATTAACGTTTTGAATAACGAAAGACTAGTTTTCTTTGGATTTCTTCTACTGTTTTTTTTTTTCATCTTTTCTGTCACATATTCCTGGTTTTACACAAATGTGACACTCAAAGATGTGGTTGTACCATCATTATTGAGAAAAAGGCGATTATTTTTCTCCCTCACCTGAGACTATATTCAGAAAGCATATTTTAGACAAATGAAGTATAAGCATGATGTATAATCAGGTGGAAACACAAAGACACAAAGAAACATAATCGTTTCTATAATTTAAATCCTGTGAATTCAAGCAAGGTAAGTGCTATGACAGGAAATCTCTTGGTGTGTGGCCTGCACATTTTCCTGCTAAATGAGACATGTAAATGATGTGCCTGATGGAAAACGGTTCATTTTGAGCAGCACACTATGTTCAGATCATCACAGATAACCAAGCTGGAAGGCCAGACTCCTCATTTAAGGGCTTTTTACCATACGACAGATTTTCAATGAAGCTGCACCCGGCTGTGGCACACAAAGAAGACCCTGCAGCCATGTGCAAAAATGGAGAAAACCTACTGGAGAAAAATGTTCCACTGCCTATATAATTATAGCTATTTTATCTGTTTGACGGTTTGCGTAGATGTCAGTGATTTATAATCTATCCGGCTCTTCGAGGGATCTTCTGCTTTAACTGTGACTTAGCTCCTCCCTCATCTTTTTACTCATCACAGAAAATAAGGAAATGAAGACCCACTTTGATAAAAATACAATTCCCAGCCAAATATTTTGGGTCCATCACCTTTGACTGATTCATGAGAGTGAAGCCACAAAAAGAACAACATTTTTAATCTGAATCATAATCTTATATCAACTCTTGTTTCTAATCCAAGTGATTCTTCTCAGCAGGTTGAGTTGGCCCACAAAAGAGGTAAAACAATAAGTGTTGAATAATAATGAGTTTTCTCTCTCTATCTTGGCTTCATATGAGTGTTTTGCTTCTATTGTTTGCACATCCCTTGTATAACCGTCTCTGTCCATCCCTGCTTTGACTATTTAGCTAAACTGAAGAGCTTGAATGGTCTCAAGAAAAGGCTGCATCTACTTTTGATAATTCCACCACATATTTACAGCATCTGTAGCATGAATGTTGCTCTCTAATTTAAGATGGGGTTTAAACTCTGCATATTTAGGGGCTGCACCACCTGAGATAGTTTCAACATAAGCTTGAGTTACAACTTAAATCTTACATGGAGCTTTAAATAGATGTGAAGTCCCTCATAAACACTGGTAGTGATGGCATATTGTTTTCAGGGATGAAAGAATATCAGAGGGATTGTCCAGCTGTTTTGTCTGATGAGTAACCTGAGGTTTAATGATTTCAGGAGTAGAATAAATCTCTCTGGTCAAAACATCCTGATGGCTGCATCATCAAGAGCTGCATTCAGTGAATGTTGTAGTTACTGCTGGTAATAAAAGTTTATTACAACATGAAAGAGGATGTGCTGAACTGTCTGCAGCTGCTGACTTTTGCTCTCTCTAAATGTCTCACACAGGCCCAGTTCCAGTCAGAGTTTAATGAGCTTTTGTGTGGATAAGATTTGGGAAGCTCGTCCTTATGTTTCACACTCAGAAATAAACAGCCTGATTTCATCAGTTTAACGACCTCACTAATGATGTCCAAGCATAGGTAGGAGAGAGCAACTCAGTGACGCCTGCGTTATTCAGTTTATGTGCAAAAATTTCTGCATTTAAAATTGCTGACATTTCTATTAATTGTTTTTTTTTCCCTCATAACTGTTTTCTTTAAAGACTATTGTCTTTTTAAAACAAGAGTACTGAGTGCACTAAGTGAGTTCGAGAAGGAAAGAAAAAAATCCTAGTCTTTATTTTGTGCTGTATGATTGTTCCAGCGCCGCCATATTGATATAACATCAATATTGATCTGTTTGGCAGATAGACTTTGTGATGTTTTTATAACCAAAGAAGGTTTAGTGCACAGAGAACTCTGTTTTAAGAAAGAAGTAAAGCATGTACAATGAGACATATAACAGGAGATCGGTGACAGCTCAATAAGTCCTCCTCTTACTTTATTTCATTACTACAAAGGGACAAAACAGCTCAAAACTGCAGACTGCCACTGACTACAAGCTGCTGTCAACAAGCACACAGCTCTACTGGGTCTTTAAAGCCTCGAGTTGTATCACTAACTCATTCTGGGAAGGAAACTTTTGGGTCAAGTCCCTGACATAAATTATATTACAGACGCAAAGAAAAGAGACCACGTATTTCACCCCCACTTTGCTCTTTGGTATTCAAGTATTATATTTGGCTGCTGATCAAATCTAGTAACATGAGTCATCCAGGAACGAGATTAATCCTCAAACTCATGAAAATTCATATCATCTCTGAGTGTACATGAAGCACAAACACTCTCATCTCTAAAATGATTGCACAACAGACATGTACGCTGAAGAAGAAAACTGAATCAATGAATGAACTAATCCATCAATTAATGTGTCTCATAAGAGACCTGAGACAAAAAGAAAACAGGAATCTCTGCTAACACAAAGAGCATTTTAGAAACTGTACAAACCAGACAGAGCTTTTGCATAATCTATACAAAGCAAAACCATATTATGACACAGACTCTTTTGCTTTACTCCACACAGAGTATTAAAACACTAGGCGTACATGTCATTAGTTTCCTGTGAGTTTTCAGTATTTGTTTTGTTTATTAGTTAATTAGTTTTTATTAATTAATTAAAAAAAAAAAAAAAACCTTAGATGAGGCCTGTACTACGAAGCTGGATTTTCTCTTAGTGGAGTATCTTCCGGGTTAACCCTGTATTTTCCGTCATATGAAGCTGGTTCACTTCTTACCGGGATGAATCACCGTGATAATGTATGCTGAATGGCTAAGCTGCTCTGGAGAAGGTTAAGATCTGGATGAGAGATCAACAAGTACAAAAACAACACCTCCTGACCAATCAGCTTTCTTGGAAAATACCCTGCCCATTTTTAGATCAAGATCCTGTTGATGTTGGTGCGAAGAGCGCTTAGGAGAGAGAGTTTTTAGGGAAAGATGCAATCTTTTTGATGTCCACGATGTCATCCTGTACAAGAGATTCAGATTCTCATCAAATGGACTGAACTACATTCATCAACTGATGGATCCATAAATAAATAAATTCAGTTGATTTCACCCAAACATCAGAGACAGTGTGAAGAAATAAAGCCTTGTCACTGACGGCTTGGAAGGAGGTTTTTGTACTTGTTTCCAAGTCCGTTTAGCTCCACTGTTTGCATCTGAAATAATGATGATAATAATTATAGTCACACATGGCAGAACTGCAGAAACATCTATGGAACGCAAAACTATGTGGAAGTTGAAGAATAGAAGAATTAATTTTGGATAATCTCACGAATAACGCATTAACAGAGTTGGCAGTTTATTGCCAGTATTCCTTCCTGGCTTTCGCTTCAGCAACAGTGTCGCTTTTAGCTTGCATGACATGTTTAAATTCTTCGTATTTCTAAAGTATAATTGTCTGCTCCTCCATGATAAAGTAGGCTGCAGCACAGGGTTTCTCCTGTTTCTCCATGTTTGTGATTGGTCAGACGCTGCAGATTCCACCCCTTTAATGTGAGCGCGCATTGATCAAGATTGGAAAACCCTGGACTTACTGAGCAAGTTGATATCTAGCTTAATAGTTCCGCTTATCGAGATTGCAAATGTCTCGTTAAGTCAACCCAGGTAACAGAGAGAGACCCCGGATGTGTTAATCCAGCTTTGTAGTACAGGCCTCTGATCTTCACCTAAGAAATAAATTATCAATAAAAATCAAATATGGGTTAAAAATGAACATAGAGGGAATAGCTGAGCTTGGCCTCCTGGTTAAGTTTATTGCCCAGGTTCACCCCCCCCCCCCCCCCCAACACACACACACACACACACACACACAATCAATCAATCAATCAATCAATTGAAAAAAAAAAAAAAAAAAAAACACAATGAAAACACAAGTACATAAGATGCTAGGATGTCATGCTCAGCTGGTATTAAAAACCAACTCAAGGAGATGTTTTTTAAGCAATTATCTTATCTAATAAAGATAAGGACATTTTAATGAGTCATTGAAAACATTGAGAGTGTTGTCTTCACCTGTTTGGATGCTCCTGTGGTGTGAGTCAGAAACACAAAGTCGCACATGTGCAAATGTAAGACAAAATCAACCCGAGCTGTATAAAGCTTCCCTCCAGCAGAGTGTAATTATGAAGTCATTACTTAATTTAATGAAGCAGACACACTGAGAACGACTGCTTGGAGTGAAATTAGTTCACTTCTAATTTGTTGAAAATAACTTATTTCTGCAGACTGAAATTAAGAAGCGAGGACACTTTGTCATTTTAATTATATTAATGATCATTTTTATTGTGATTGTTACTCTTGAGAACAGAACTTCATTTTTTTACTGAGAATAATGCAAATTAAAGATCCAGAATAAACAACAAATAAAGGTTTAGTTGAGAAATGTCATCCGTCTTATTACTGATCTGTAGCAGACTACCTCCTTCAAATTGTCAGCCAGGAGTGTAATCCAGCAGATTAATCAAATGCAGTAATCATTATCTGATTGCTTTCATTTTCTTTTGGATTGTTTTCCCTCCAGTGTCTGTAAAATATAAAGATCTACAGACAGTTTATTTTATTTCAATTTACAGACCAATTTGAGCAGGGATATCATCCTCCTCTTCAAACATGATCAACTGTTATTTCCCAGAAGTGTCTCATCTGATTACTGCTTCGGTGTATTTTGCAGGGTTGAAATACAGATGAATACACACTGTGTGGTAGTTGTTGGTTTTGGTTTTATGTATTCATCTAAACAATCATTCAAAGCATATTTCAAAGATCAAGCTGCAAAATTCCGCAATAAAATTTCACAAGACTACACAATTAGTGTTGGCACTGCCAGACAAAATCACCTTGGTGGAAAGGTCTGGATCCATTCAATTGATTTTCTTTTGCCAGAGGACCAAAAAAAAAATGCATGCAATTGCCTCCAAATGTGATTGGACAGACCTACAACCAATAACTGCAATGCAGCATTTGACATTAGCAGATTCAACAGTCTATGTGGTAAAAGCTGACATCTTGGTAGATGACCTTAATTGAGTTGGTGTGTCTGAAATCATCAGGAAATTCTTTAGAATAAAAACATTTCCTTACTCACCTGAAGGAGAGCAGAAAGTCAGTTGGCTAATGATTTTATACATGATAAAGCAGCCTCTTGCAGGCCTCATTTATTCTCTCAATCCACCCAAAAACCTCATCAGGTCCAGCAAATACATTTCAGACAAAAAATGTTCAGTGTCTCTTTCAGTCAAAGCAAATTAGAGTGCTTTCATTCGTTCTCTTCAAATTATAATGAAAGAGTAAACATATTATTTTAACCAGGAGTCAGCCTCAGGCAGCTTCTGAGGGCAGAGCTCCTCTTTTTAAAGGCAAAAGGCATTTAAATATGCAAAAGAAAATAAATAAATAAAATAAAATGTTTCACTTTGTTTAGTGCATGTTACTGATGCTGAGAACTTCATGGAGGTGAGTATGAAGTGTCAGACATGTTTCAGGGAGACATAAATGTAAGACAATGAAAAAAACTCAAGACTAAGCGAGTGTCTTCTTTTAATTTAGCCTTAATAGACAACATTTATGTCTCATTCACACAACACATCCTGAAAAAGACATTTTTAAGGTATATTAAACCAAAAATAAGATTAGTCCTGCTTGTAGAGAATATAAATAAATAAAATAGAAGTATATATATGACCTGATGATCTTTGTCACAGCACTGATGACCTATGAACATTATAGGCTCCTGACGTGTGAGTCCTCTAAAAATGAGATGAATCGGATAAAAGTGCGGAAAAGTCGCCAGACTTGAACCCGGGCCGCCCACTGAAGGGCTTTCCCCATATGGAGCATGACCTAAGGGTATCTGCACTCTGGTGAGATATATCTTGAGTAATTAATTGATTAACTTTCATTTATTGGATATATATATTGAGGTAATTTTTTTTCTATTTTCTGATTGCATATATAGTTTCTATTATGTTTCAGTTAAAACTTTATTAAGGGATTTATGATTGGTTCTTCAAGTTCCCTTATGAAGTAAAAGAAACTTCCTTCAGTTTCCCTCACTGCACAAAAAAAATAAAATAAAAATAAAAATAAATAACCAAACTGTAAATCTGTACCTGTACTTTGTTACACCCTTACTTTTCAGGAACAATGCTTAATAACTTCTACTTTGGTGTTATGAAGCCTGTAAATCCCTAATAAATTATAGTGATCAAGCCCCTGAGGATGATTTTATGATGAATAATTGTCATGGGAAGGACAAACCTGTGACCGTATTTGTTGTAATTTCAGCAATAGCTCCTCCCTTCCTCTACATCAGCTCACATGAGAAGATGGTGCAATTGTAACGGCAGATTGGAAAAGTTCTAACAGCAGAGTTGTGGTTGTAAAGGATAATAGGCGTTTTTCATGACAAAAAAAAAAAAAAAATCTGAGAAATATTGGATTACAATTTTACAGCTGTCATGTTATTTGTGCAAATATTAGTCAACACATTTGTGACTATTTTTTCTTTGACTTCAAATTCATTTCAAGTGTGCGGATTTTTTATACAAGTAAATATTTTTACATACAAGTTAACTTTTTTTCCTTCAAGGTCCCAAAACATTCCGATATGATGTTGTTTACCTGAGCATCTTAAACGCTGCTCCTGATATCTGTTATTCATCATGAAATGGCTGATGCTTTGACAGCCTGACTTGACCATCACCTTTCATATAGAGTTAACCTCAAGGTGCTTGCGCCTGAATGTCAACTCCTCCACATGTGGACCTCTTGAAATGTCACTGCTGCAATTCAGGAACAGGACATACAAAGACAGGGTGGGTGGGGCTGTGGAGGAAGAGGAAGGAGGCGAATGAGGAAGATGATTTCTTTTTTTTCCCCATCACAGGAAATCCAAAGGATGTCCAATCAGCTGGGCTCAGCAGGAGGTCCATTCAATGCTTTAAAAGGCATCTGGGTACAAAGTCTGGGTCCTTGAAGTGTTTCAGATCTGATCAGCTTATTTAATGATGTGCTCATTTACAGGATGAATCACTGCCTCAAAAAGTACAGCCAATGTTCTTTTGGTTCATTGGATTCCTCCCCACTGCTTGAAAAAGTTTTTCATGGCAAGAAAACATAAATAGTTTGTGACGTCTTTATCTTCACCATCTGCAATTCTTTAATAAAAAAAGTTTCCACATAAAAATCTTGAATTCGCTGGAGCACTAGTTTAAACAACTCTTTGTTAATAGAAAAATGAACAACATAGTGTAAGCAATGTGACAGATAAGGATTAAAGCACAATATTTGAGACACATTTCACACTAAAATGAAGATTCCATACTCATGTATGCCAAAACACTGCTCACACCTTCTTGTAGGAGGTATCAGTGGCCTCAGGATGCAATGTCTAAAGCAGAGGTCACCAAATGGCAGACCGTGGTCTGGGTCTGGACCCAGGCGCCATGCTATGCAGATCAGTAAATTACGAGGATTTATAAATTTGTCATAACGCTTCTGCTTTCACCAAGGCAGCTTTTACAGCATTTACAGCATTGGTAGAGCAGAGTTGAAAATGTACGAACCAATTACATTGTAGTTATAGCCATCCCATGCTGCATTTTGATGGCAATAAAGGCTCTGCATTCCAGGCTGTAAATACTGCCGCTCTGCATGCAGGCCAAAGTTTAGAAGCTGAGGGACGATTGAGAGGAAATAAAGAAAGCGATAAAGAAAGACGATGAAGAGACGAGTGACCCGGAGTTAGAGAGAATAACACTCACAAATTATGCAGTTTAAGTAAAGAAAAGTGGACCGACTCATTCATGGTCATTTTTCCCTTTGAGAGCACAAAATCAGTCTGATGCTTAGAGGCCATGCAAAATTACTAAAAAAAAAAAAAAACTGTTTTGATTTATTATCTCTTATAACTAAATACAGCCCTTCTTAGATTTCATTGTCTACTGTAAATGGTTCTGTTTACCTAAATGTTAGGTGACCATAAATATTGTCAAATATGTTAATATACAGTGCTTAACAAATTCATCATAAAAACTAGCTCACATCATGGAGTGCTTAAATGTGAACTGTTTCTTTCTCAGGGAGTTCTCTACAAAACTACAGGAGTGAGGAGTAAGTTACCCCCCCCCCCCCCATTAAAAATAAGTAAATAAGTAAATAAGTACAGACGTAGACGTACAGACGTACAGACGTACAGACAGACAGACAGACATACATACATAGCCAATACACTGGAAACATTAGAAGTCAAACATTAGTCAAGAATAACATACAACCGCTAAAACACTTTTTTCACTTCATAAATAAAGTAAATAACAGTGATTTAACATTACAAAATTTAATGTTTTTGCACATTATGATGTTCCAGACCTTTGATTCAATGCATATTCTCTGACGTGGACTTCTGCAATTTTAATTGAATAACCTTTTAAAAAATCCTGCCCAAGACCCTTCTTAACCACCTTTTCTTACCCAGCCAGAGCTGTGAATGCTTTCTTTTGTGAAGGCCACAAGCTGCAATCAGAGCTGACTAATTTGTCCACAAAGGAACTTCCATTTTTTGTCCTTTTTATATTCAAAAACAGATAAAAACAGAACCTAAGCCGTGCAGTTATCTTTATATGGAGTCTTCATCTGACAACAACTGCACTTCAGCATAGTCTGGTTCAAAGGGTTAACAGCTTTTTTTTTACACCTTAAAGTTTCCTTGTGTTGTAATCCTCCGCTGTTATGCCCCATCTACGGGTGGCCAAGACACAACATGATAAAGCCCATTTCCCCCAAGTCCCAAGCAGCCACAGACAAACAAAAAGCTTCAGCGAAAATCATATGGTAATTTATTTACAAACACACACACACACACACACACACACACACACACACACACACAAATAAATAAATAAATAAATAAATAAATAAATAAAAACTGAAGCCAACTGAAAAATACCTTTGGGTGAAACTCAGTCTACAACTAAATGAACAATACAAAAGGTTTAAGAATGAAAGAAACGTGAGCTAAGGAAAACAAACGAATCGGTTTATGATTTAACTTATCAGAAACCATTCAAAACTGAGATTAATCAAACTGGGATAACACCCCTACATTAACTATAAAGAATAATCTAAAAATAACCTAAATTAAAACAAATATTAAGACAAAGGAGCATGTGGCAAGCCAGTTTGGAGATGGAAGAGGTGGGGTTCCACCTGCAATGCGCTGACGTCACGACCATCTTTAAATAGAAGAATGAGCAGAATGAAGGAAACCAAGCCATCAGTCGTCATTATTTGAAGTACCTGTATTCACTCACACCATGCACCCACTTAAACACATGCATACCACAGTACCATACAAAAATAACTTTATATACACACTTATATAAACAAACAAAGAAAATAAATAATAATTATGACCTCGGTCATAACACCGCTGTGCTCCCTCTGAATCTTCTTTTTCTTAATGATTCTGATGTGTATGCTGACAGCTGATGTGTTTGATGATGTATGTGTTGGTAGAAAACGACATTACAAACAATTCATATATGAAAAGTGGAAAATGTTTCAGAGTAAAGAAAATAAATTGGTTAGAGTATAAAGAGCCCACTTTGAAGGTGGTTATTTTCTTACAAGGACTCAAACTAATTTTCAAAGTGAGAAAGAAAAATCAAAGGGAGCAAAAAGATGGATCAGTTTCAATAGCACCATGCTTCATATTTAAAAATTTAGGCACAAGCGTCCTTATTCAGACTGACACTTTTGTCTGGTTGAATATGGCAGAGTGGGCTGATGGGATCATTTTATCATTGTCAGAGGAGCTGACTTTTTTAGTCCTAAAATATTATCTGCATACTCTCCATGAAACCACTCACAGAGAACAAAAATGCTCACATTCTCTGGCTCCAAGTATTTAAAAATGCACAACTATTTAAACAGAGTCAAACAGGGAGACACTTGACTCACCTACAAAAAGACTTCAGGTTTTATAAAGGAGTGTGTGGATAATAAATGAAAGCTACAGAATGAAATCAAATGTCATCTGAGAGGATGAAAATAATGACATCACTGTGAATACAAATAACACAGTGAGTCTGATATGGTCATAAACTAAACCTGGACAGCAGAGCGTGAAGACTGTCACCTCTCTACTCCTTAGAGGAAGATAAGAGCAGATTCTGCTGTTTGGTATTTAGGGATTTGATTTCAGTGTCATTTCAGTTTAAAATCCAAGAAAGAAAAAGTATGCCACAATATCCCTTGACATTTCAGTATAAGGTGTGTGAAAACATTCAAAATGACAAAAGAACTCTGGATGAATCATCACTTCATGTTTGTGATTATATAGTGTCAAAACGTATTCCAAGCTGTGAGGATTTTTTTTTTTAAAGCTTTATTTAGGTTTTTAGTTTGAGGTTGTTTTTTACTTTTCTTCGTACGAAAGCAGAGTTTATCCAAGGCCTCCTGCTGAGTCTGTCCTGGAAATGATCTTTTGTTGATGATAGACTTTCACTCTTCTATAAAAATGATGACATTCCTCCCTGATCCAAAGCTATGTGAAAAGTTGTAGCTCCAATGCCTGTTGTCAGTGTAATCTTCCGGTACAGCATGAGCCTTCTCAAATTCTAACTTTCAGTACATTTCACAACAAGTTCTAACAAGGATAAGCCTTACGCTAACTTAAGATTCAGGGATATCAGGGATATTTTTTATATATATATATAAAAGAAAGTTTTATTTTTCTCAAAACAAAATTAAATATTAACTCATTGCTACTGCACTGCAGAACTAATGCATATACTATTCTTCTAGAGTAAATAATTTAACTACATGCTATTACTAAGGTTTTCTTGGATACAATGGATATTTTCATTCCTGTCAGAATTGATTTTATTAGAATCTGTTTGTTCTGTCAAGGATGTGTGGTTGTAGAAAAGTCAGAGGCACTGGCAAGTGGAGGGCCTGCTTGTGAGGAGCTGCAGTCTCACCTGCTGTCCATCAGTCACTGATTAGCTCCTGTCTGCCTCTGACTGGCTTCTCTCACCTCCATGTGGTCCCAGTGCCCCCCCCCCCCCCCCCCCCCCCACTTCATACAGCTCCTGACTGTGATCAATAGACCTCAGAAAAAAATACAAACAGCACTGCTCTTACTAAATATCATCAGAGGATGGATTAACACCTTCATCTGAAGGGATTAGACCATGCAATGAGACATTTATGTTTTAGTTTAGTTAGCTTATCAGAAAAAAAAGTCATCTTTGTGAAATATCAATACCAAATTGGTCCTCAAGCACCAGCAATAAAAACAGAATTTCTATCTCGCCTTGGCCCTGACAAAAGTCTGGGTTTCTCCCCTTACTGAAACGTATGGTTCTTTGTTACTTTCTCTTATTAGTGAACGTCACATCCAGACAAAGCAGAGAGGAAAACCCCTTACTGGAGAAAACCTTTCCCACACTCAAACACATTCTCTGACAGTTGTGCCCTGATGTACAACACAATCTGCCTAATTGCCGTGACAGCCATTAAATGATGACAGTGACCACAGGAGGACCTGGTCAGACTATGTCGGGGTGTGTGTAATTATTCAGACAGAGAAGAGGAGAGGCTGAAGCTGTGTCAGAGCAGATTCACAGAGTCTGTGGTCAGTGCATTCAGTATCTGTGGTACATTGGCCTCCTCCTCAAGAGAGAGTGACAGCAGATAATAGGTCTTTATTCTGGATGCTGGGGTAGGTCACACTGCATCTTACTTCAGACAGGATTGAGCTTCAGATAGATCAGGGGTCGGCAACCCGCAGCTCCAGAGCCGCATGCGGCTCTTTAGCACTCCCCTTGTGGCTCCCTGGAGCTTTTTCAAAAATGTGTGAAAATGGAAAAAGAATGATTTTTTGTTGTTGTTGTTGTTGTTGTTTTAATATGGTTTCTTTAGGGGGAAAAGCTGACACAAATATCCTTATGCTGTAAAAATTAATGTAATAAATACTGAATTTCAGAATTGCGCCAAATAGCAGAATTGCATCATAGCCTGCGACACACAGTGCAGGTGGCTTTTGTAAACAAACGAGGGTGTGTCACGGGCCATGGGAAGGGAAAAAGAGAACGATTGCAGTTGAGAACAGAGGATTTAAGGAAGAATGGACAGAATCGTTTGCTTTCATTGCCAATGCTGAAGGACTGCCTGCATCTTTGATTTGCAATGAGAAGTTGTCAAATAACAAGACGGGCAATTTGGAGCGACATTTCTAGGTAAAACATGCTATATTTGCAGCCGAGCACCCAGTTGGCACTGAGAGAAAAAGTGCAATTGCAGTACTTGTGGAAAAATTAGAGGACTGCAAAATAGTTTCAAGAAGTGGATTGCATCTCCAAACTCTACTACTGCTGCAAGTTTTGTTGCAGCCTGGGAGATAATAAAGCGTGGGAAACCATTCCCACCAATGATACCTCAGGGCGCCACACTTGTATTTCTATAATTTAATCAATGCAACAAAACATAAAACATAAAACATTAATATTGTAATGGAAGTTAAACTTGAAGCACCAAATATTGTACAGCAGAGTAGTCACGTGGTGCGTCATTCTCTGCAGGATGTGCTGCCGGGAAAATAAACATTTAATCATGAATGCTCATTTTTATTTGTAGCCTACTTAGTCATTTTAATATTAGGCTTATATAGCTAATATACTGACAGCCTATGTTGCCTTCATATTAGGCTTATATAAGGCTTTTAATTTTTTGCGGCTCCAGACAGGTTTGGTTTTTGTTTTTTAGGGCCAATATGGCTCTTTGAACATTTTGGGTTGCCGACCCCTGAGATAGATCAACATCTCTGTGTGTACTACTGTTTGTTTTAAAGGTCATTGTGTTTATACAAGTGATATGTGGTGTTTGCAGGTATTTTTTCTGGTGAGATTTAAAGAAAGAACATGCAAAACTTAGATATGTGTGACAGTCATTTGAGCAGGCATTTGGAATTTAAAGTTTATTTTCAAAGGCTTGATGCGATCTACAATAAGAGCACTGACCACTCTGTTCACACACCCTAACTCTCCGTTTTTTTTTTTTTGTTTTGTTTTGTTTTTTTTCTCAGAATGCACCACATTCATTTTTTCATCTTTATGTATTTCCATCCCAAACAAGCTTTGTTCTCACCAACTACAGCCCACTTACTGACTCAAGCTGTGGGCTGACAATCTCTTTCCTGCTCAGAGCCAGTAACCTCTCCCACTCTCTGCTGTAACCCCTGAAAATAAAATCAGAGGATACCAGTAGAACACAATTGTTAAAGAGAATACTGCAGGTTGAAGAGAACAGTTGAGGAATTTATAGGAAAATAAGTAAAAAAAAAAGTATTTTGGAATAAATTCTGAAATTAATAAACCAAAGAGTCTCCTGGAGACATTTTAGTACTTTTGTGTTTACTTCCACTTAAAAAACTGGTGTTTGAGCATGACATCACAGAGGGGAGTCCCGCTGATTCTGCCTCTGTTTAATATTAATAAACATTGATCTGCCTGTCACTCCTGTCAATGAAGAGGAAGAAAATCTTTATTCTATACATTTGATGGTCCTCAAGCTTATTATGATGAACCTGTTAGACAAGATAGAGACCAGAAACAGGACTAGGAGGAGTAACAGCCATAGGAGAGCAGCTGAGTTGTGGTGTGAGGAGAACCAGTGGAGAATGGAGCAGGTGTCCTGGTGAGTGATTAGTGTTAGCTACATGTAGCCTCATGCTGTGTTTACATAAGCCTATTCAAAGATTGAAATCAGATACAGTAACTTAAAAAAAGAAGTAGAAAGTGTGCTGTGAGCTGATCATAAACCATTCAGTTGTACAGGATAGCCTTGTAAAAAAAAAAAAAAAACAATGTGAATGCAGCACCTGTCTTTATATTTTATTCCTGATGCAGCCCAGTGTTTATGTTGTTTAAATAGCAAATTAGTGTACAAAGTCAAGGGTGCAGTATGTTTCTGATATTTAGAGTAAAATAGGAGTTCACAATGTAGTCTTCACACACAGGATGCACAACAGCACACGTACTCCACAGTTTAATTAGTCCATTTGCTGATACAATAAATGGGACAGAGGATTTAATAGGATCGAGGATGAAGAGATGAAAAGCTTTTGTTTCTGTTACCATTTGTTTACCAACACTCCTCCTTATGTGTTCTGT
Organism: Labroides dimidiatus; assembly: GCA_030710495.1. Classification (NCBI taxonomy): domain Eukaryota; kingdom Metazoa; phylum Chordata; class Actinopteri; order Labriformes; family Labridae; genus Labroides; species Labroides dimidiatus. Next base: position 19,103,981 of record CM061158.1, read on the forward strand.
CTTTAATGCCTACACGTTCCTGCAAAGCCAATAATGAAATGTTCACAATGGTAAACACCCAGAGCATGAGTTAACATAGATCCATCAGGCTAAATCTCAGACAAATCTTGTTTACATCTGCCACTGAGAGCCGGGCGAAGGGTTGTGGTGATGCCGGTGAACCTGTTGTTGCCTTTATTGATGGGACTAGACCCGCCGTCAGGCTCTGGTGTCCCATCCTGAACTCCATCAAATCACCAGGCACATAAACTTCCTGCCAAAAATTGGCACCACAGACAACAGTGTGTTTTGTACGGAGCCCCAGACATGACATGCTCAAAAAAAAAATAATTCGTGGCCACGAAATACCAATTCGTGCCCACGAAATACTAATTCGTGGCCACAAAATACCATTTCGTGCCCACGAAATACTAATTCGTGGCCACGAAATACTAATTCGTTCCCACGAAATAAGTATAACGCGCCTTCTAAGGTCTGAGACTGCGGTCACGCCATCTATGCTTCAGAAAAGCGCTGTCGTGCTATCTACGCTTGAAAATCGATCACCCGTCTACATTGCTTAGTACGGTAATGAGTGTGTGCGGCTTCATGGTACATTCAAGTGCACCTCGTAAACTCAGAAATCAATACTCGAATGGCCAAAAGTTTAGTTCCAAGTTCCAAAGGGAGAGTAGAATGCGCGTTATACTCATTTCATGGGAACGAATTAGCATTTCGTGCGCACGTTATACTTATTTCGTGGGAACGAATTAGTATTTCGTGCGCACGTTATACTTATTTCGTGGGAACGAATTATTATTATTATTGACCATGTCATGTCTGGGGCTCCGTAGTTTTGTGACTGATGCAGAAAGAAACTATTTTGTCTTCACCTGCACAAAACAAGCCCAAGCACAAACTCTAACTGCATTTTTCTGCCCATTGGGGTAACATTGGTCTCGATTTCCTGTTAAGCTAGTATTTCTGCATCCAGCACAAATGCAGTTAGTGCCAGGTAATATTCTCTTATCAGCTAAGCTCCAGTGGGGGTGGGAGGAAGACAGCTTTTGCGTTCACAATTGTTCACATTGTCTTTTAGTAAAAGAGTGTATCCATTTGTGCATCCTTGCCAGTTTGCCATTTTTTGTTAAAACACTGAAACACATACTTTTGATTTACTGAGAAACTGTACTGTCGTCATCATGTAACCCTCCAGGAACAAGGGTACAGTAAATAAAATAAAAATCCATGACATTATGCAGAAAAGACATTGAATGGAACTTCTGAATGCCCCCATAAGAAAGAGCTCTGGGGATAAACCTTTAGAGAGGCTGACGGGTGAAAACAAGGAGTGAAAAGTAAAAAATGTTTGCCTTCATAAATAAGGAGAGGGTCTGTTAGATTGATGCAACTTTGACATGAAGACTGCAACACCTAAAAGCCTCACTACAAATTAGAGGACAACCCTCTACACCTCTGAGCCACAGCCACAAAGTAAATTCAGCTGTTAAACTGTTGGCATCTTATGTTTCACAATGATTTTCTTTTGCATGTCAAATTTTATTCATTCTAATTTTGTCTCGACTGCAAATGCTGGTTGCTATCCACCACAGCAACAGCACTCAGTCAAAAGAAGGAATTAAGAAACTAATCCAAGTATCCTCTGTTTCATTCACTGCTTCAGCAGATGATGAAAAGACAGACAGAGAAAGAAGACACTTAGAAATGGTGAGTTTTTAAAACATGAAAACTCAGTGTAAGCACGTAAACACGGCAGTGATCAATAAAAGAATATTTAATTAACACTAAATAAATCATGTTTTTATGATTCAAAGTAACTTATTTCAGTAATAATAAAACAATATATTTTATTAAAAAGCGCTTTTCGAAACACTCAAGGGCATTTTATAGAGTGGGTGAAAACAATGAATAAAATAAATAGAATAACAAAAACAAATGAAACAACGAGAAAAGAAACATCAGATTGAATTAGATCAGTAAAATTATAGAGCGAAGGCCGCTTGAAACAGATGGGTTTTGAGTCTGGATTTAATAAGGGGTGGTGATTCAAGACTTCTGATGTCTGGTGGGAGTGAGTTCCTGGGGAACAGAGCGGCTGAAAGCTCTGCTCCCCATGGTGCCATGGTGCTGAGACGAGCAGAGGGTGCAGAGAGATGGAGGGAGGAGGAAGACCTCAGGGAGTGAGAGGGGGTGGCAATGTGGAGGAGATCAGACAGGTATGGGGGGACTTTTGAGGAATTCTTTTTCACAAGCTCAGGTACAGTGTGTGTAAAACTGAGGTGCGGGGGCTGATCAGAAGAAGAGAAACTATCATCAGGAATAAGCTGCTGAGATGAACACAACTACCTGCTTTCCTCAACCAACACAGATTAACTATTAGCATTACGTAAATCTGGTGGTTTGTGTGGGATTATAAATTTCCTTCATGCAGCTCATTTGGGGGTCTGAGTGGTATCAAGAGACCCCGAGGAGTCATTAGCATAATGCTACAACAATGAGAGGTCTAGAAATAAAACCACTTTAAATACACTAAAGCCTCAAGATCAGTCATATTTTCCATTAGAGCAGATTATTTAAGGCATACCAACTAATTTTACTGAAACAGCCACAGAATATCTGGCGACTGTGAAAAGAAAAATGAATCACAGATCAGTCAGCACACATACTGACATCCTTCACTAATCTGGATCTGCCTCTTCAATTCATCTGAGACCACACTCAGAATTCAAATAGACAGATGAGCTGATTGTGAGCGATGGCACTTTGTACATGAAACACTGATGGGTGACACGCACACACAGCGTCCTTTTGACGGACACACACATCATGATCGTCTTTTTTTTAGATACCACATTATAGCAAAGGCCAAATCATCAAAGGAGGGTAGTGGAATAAGAAGAAAGACGGGAGGAAGGAGATGA